>VFFE01009081.1:819568-899062 GCA_008921705.1 Burhinus oedicnemus | reverse complement strand
AAGCAGGGCCACCCAGAGCTGGTTGCCCAGGACCATGTCTAGATGGGTCCTGAATATCTCCAAGGATGGAGACTCCACCACCTCCCTGGTGGTTCTCGGTCACCCTCACAGTGAAAAAGTGTTCCCCGATGTCCAGAGGGACCCTCCTGTGTGTCAGTTTGTGCCCGTGGCCTCTGGTCCTGTCCCTGGGCACCACTGGGAAGAGCCTGGCTCCGTCCTCTCGGCACCCTGCCTGCAGGTGTCTGTACACATGGATGAGACCCCCCGAGCCTGCTCTGCTCCAGGCTGAGCCACCCCAGCTCTCCCAGCCTCTCCTCATAGGAGAGATGCTCCAGTCTCTTCAGCATCTTGGTGGCCCTTCGCTGGACTCTCTCCAGTATGTCCATGTCTCTCTTGTACTGGGGAGCCCAGCAATGCAGATCTGTGAGCAATTATCCTAAAATATACTCAGGGGAAGCAATAACACAGGGGTGTGGGTTTTTTGTTTGGAGTTTTGGTTGGGTTTTTTTCCTCCAAAAGTCCACATTTTATTAATTTATAGGGACCTACCTTTTTTTTTTTAAAAAAAATAATTGCAGTAAAGTTATCATCCTTCCAGTAACTGAGCAGAGTAACGATTTATATCTCTTAGTATATTCTTGGGAATACTATTTCTATTTTGTTTCCCATTTGCTAAAAAGATGAAAATAATGGTATAAATTGAGATGATGCGAGGGCTGGAGCTGTGAGGCCAGGCTGGGAGAGTTGGGGGTGTTCAGCCTGGAGAAGAGAAGGCTCCAGGCAGACCTTCGAGCCCCTTCCAGTCCCTAAAGGGGCTCCAGGAAAGCTGGGGAGGGACTCTGGATCAGGGAGTGGAGCCAGAGGACGAGGGGGAACAATTTTGAACTGAAAGAGGGGAGATTTAGATGAGCTATTGGGAAGAAATTGTTGTCTGTGAGGGTGGTGAGACCCTGGCCCAGGTTGCCCAGAGAAGCTGTGGCTGCCCCATCCCTGGAGGTGTTCAAGGCCAGGTTGGACGGGGCTTGGAGCAACCTGGTCTGGTGGAAGGTGTCCCTGCCCAGGGCAGGGGGGTGGGACTGGATGATCTTTAAGGTCCCTTCCAACTCTAACCAGTCTTTGATTCTATGATAAATTTACTTTCTCTTATGACAGTTAAGTTTTGGATTTAAACCTGGGTTGATATAAGAGAAATGTTGCAATTAGTGCAAAACCAAAGCACTAATTACATCTTGTCAGAAAGAAGGCAGCTGCCCCAAGCAACTTTCAGTTGAGTGTTTTGAACAGTAGAAGGAAAAATAGTTTCTGAAACAAAAGGCAGAGTTTTCCTGCTGTGCCCAAGTGTTCTCCAGGCGTCAGAAGCACTTTGGGATCCGAGGTGTTTGACCGTGCCCCAGAGAGCGTGTCCCACACAGACTTTCCCCTCCCTGCATCTGTACCGCAGGGCTTGTCAGAAGGTGCCTGTCTGCTGGGAGGGACGTCTGTCAGTTCGATATCCAGGGCTGACACATGTCACTTCATCTGCCTTTGGCAGTCTGGCAGAAGATATTGATGCTTCACAGCACATACGGGACCTTTTGCCTGTGGCTTGTCTTCTCAGGGATGACTTTCTTCCTAAGACTCTTAACTGACTGTTGATTTGAGACCTCCTTCCTTCTTGTGACGCTTCAAAACTGTAAGTTGGTTGCTTGAATTCTTGGTTTTTATTTTCTTCTTACACAGCTTTAGCAGGGCCTTTCTACAGACAAGTGTTTCTAGAAGAAGACAATACACATCCCATTTAATTCCCTAAATGGATGTAATATGCACATTCTTTAATTCTGTCTTATAGATTTTAGTTCATACTCTTTTGATAGGACATTTAACCTTCCTTAGTCAATTAGAGGAATTGAGATAGATGTATTTCTCAAGGAAGGTCCATTTATAGTTTTTAATTTAGGGTGAATTATTTGTGGGTTTGGGGACAAAGTGAGTTTGTTCCACTGAGTAGTTTCTCCCTTCCGGGGGTTCGGCGGGGGCTGTCTGCAGCTCCTACCCAGGGTGACGCAGATCAGCCCGTCTGTCTCCCATGGCCTCTGCTCCCTCCGGAGGGGACGAGCGCCCCAACAGCAGATTGTGGGGTCCTGGTGGTGAGAGGATCGGGGCGACGGTTCCCTGAGGGGGTGAGCCCCGAGTGGGGCGATGCTCATCTTTAGCAATAAACATATTCAGGGCTTATTTGACACCTAAACATGACGCTCTCGCTGTTGGATGGCTCACTGTGGAGCCGTTCATAACACCTCCCACTCTTTATGTGCTTTTCCTTGACAAATAATGAGACTGTCAAGCAATTATTTTGTTTTCAATATAACTAGTAGTTAAAATAATTTGGTCAAAGTCTGCATATCTTATATCAGCAGATATCTGATGTAAATTTCCACCCATTGGTAGGCTTGGCTTCATTTTTTCTGATAATATTCTGTCTTTTTACATTATTCAGAAGATCCTTTCTAGCCATCTTGCATGGTCCCCTTACTGCTGGGACAGAGCACAGGGCTGGTGTGCAGCGTTCGTGGTCTCAAAGGCTCAGGTTAGGGGACAACTGGTCCTCTATGCCCTGATGGATCTATAAACTGCTTGTTTCCTTCAAACACCTGAGACTTATGTCAAGAGATAATTCTTCCCTTATCCTTTAAATCCTTCTACCTACAAAAAGTGACAGCTGCTGATGAAATGACAATATGAGCCAACCAGCGATCGCTGCAGGCTGTCAGCTGGGATAACTGGAGGGCTTGGAAGGTTTAATTTCAATTTGAAATGATTTTATATGGGGAAAACCATGAGTGATAGGGTTATAACAGCAGCTGACAAATATGACCACATCACTTCATGTTTGTTTCCCGTTAACTAACTCTTTGCCTTTCTTCCTTTTAATGTCACATATACTTTGGGAGTCATGTTTCAGTTCAGCTCTTTAAACTTCCTGGGGAAGAAGTACTCCCCATGTTTTCTTTCTGCAGAGCAACAAATACAGAGGGTCACCAGCTGACACCGCTATCTGCAAACTGTAATTCACTGGCTTGGTTTAATCTCTGAGAAAATGGGTGAGCATGATTGCACATGACATCCGGATTCCCTCTGTTGTCAAATACATCCAGACTATGGTGCAGTTTGAATTATCAGAAGGATGAAAGTGTACCAGGCTAGTCAACCTCACCATAAATTCTCTTTTTTCCAAAGTTTAATAAAGTAGCCTTTTGCGATGTCTCATTCAGAAGTCCAGGGATGCTCCTGGAAAGCAGCAAGCGCGGCTTCAGCAGTCAGCTCTGGTCCCAGCGAAGCGCCTCTGCCCTGATGGGCATTTGCCAAAGGTCCTGCCTGTCCCCTCCCTGGCCGCAGCCAGCCGGCGGGGTCAGGAAAGACCTCTGACTCCAGGGGCGTTTCCACCAGGCTGCGATGGCAGCCACCCCCGTGACAGTCAACTTTCCCAGGTGGTACCACTACGGAAAGGCTTTGTTTGTTGGTTTCTTTTATTTATTTGAAAGTTTGGTACAGCCACCAAAAAAATTTTCCCTGGATTTTAAGTATTGCTTGTTTCTGCCCTGTTACAGCAAGCTTCTGTTCTCTACTTCTAGCTAGCAGAAGCCCGCAGATTTTAAGGGTATCTCTATGGTTTCCTCAATTTTCCAAGAGAAAGATTTTGATTATATAGTAATCTGAGCTCAGGAGACTTTGGAAATGAGCAGTATTTGAGTCCTCACCATATTTCTGCGCCTTAGAGTGCCCACCCCTTCATTCTTCACTTGTGATTCTTTAGCTAACATGACGTTAATTGTGATTGGAAAATGATTGAGCCTGCGAATTGTGAGACTGCTCTCACTTAACAACATAGCAAGTAGCGCTTTGATTAGATTGCTCTCTCCTTTCATTACCGAACAACTTTAATCTTAGAAAGAAGTTGGAAGTGAATAATATTTGTGTTGAGAGACTCTTTCCCGCACACTAGTGAATAGATGTATGAAAGACAAACCTGCCCTTACACGCTGCCTCCTCTGTGATTGCTTTTCAAGAAATAAAAGTAAGGATCTGCTCTCAAGGACTAAGCACAGTGTTTTCCATCAATCTGCCCATTAGCGCTCTTCTGTTTGCAGACCTGCCATACAACATCTTCCTATTTGAAATTACTTCAGTGGGAAGAAAATAAATAAAAATAAAAAAAAAAGCGTTGCGGGAGGAAGGTCCCATGGAGGTGCCATCCCTGGGGAGAAAGGTGGAGACGAGAGCTGTGACCCGGTGGCAGAGGATGGATGTCTCCCTCGGTGGAGAAGAGTACTGGCTCCCCGTTTCTACTGGGCACCCAGGGAGAAGGGTTCCCCCCCAGTGCGATGCAACCTCCCTACTAAGAAACACAGTCTGACAAGTAATAGCTGTGGAAATGTCTTGGTTTAACTTCTTATCAGTATCTTAATCCTTGTACTTTATACAGGAGCCTATTTAATTTCCTACTCAAGCCCTGGTGTGAGACATAAGGCAGGCTCTGTGCTGCTACGGCTCTCACCTTCTGGAGGGATGCTCATCCCAAGCAGGCGGTGGCCTCTGGGGGGTCCTCCTCATACAAGAGAGCAGCATCAAATAATGACTAAGAAAAATCAATTAGAGAACTGTTTGTTCAATAGTTTTCTTTCACAACGGTGTTATTTGCCTCTCTTTGTGTTCATCACATCTTCAAAGAGTCCCTGGTCGGTGCTGGAAGGGTGAGCCGGCATCTCCAGTTGCCTAGCGCAGAAACACATTCCTGGGGCGCCTCCTCTTACCGTACTTTAATTAGTGCAGATTTTGTGTTTTGGTGTATGTTACAGGGAGTACAAGGGATCCACTGCAGGCACATTGTTTGGCACCCTACGACAATCCTGTAGATCCATCCCGTTTTCTTTCTCATTTGTAAACTAACAGTATACGTGCATCTATACATCGCCTCTGCAGTCAGCTCTCTTTTAAAGTACGTATTTTAAAAGAATCGTGATTTTGGAACAAGATCCTGTAGTCTTTTCTGTTTCTTCAGATAATATGGAGTTAAATTATCACAAGCCCATTTGAAAAGGTGAGGATCCACCTCTGCATGTTGCAGAGAGAGCTACTTGCTGTTTTAAAACTAATTAATGTTAGATAACCACAATAACCTACTCTCCAGAGGGTAAAAAGTCAGCAAAGCTGTATTTTACTACAGACCACTACAGCAATTTACATCAGACGACAAGGCAGTATATTGCATGTATATAAATTTGATATTTTTAATATTTTTTTTATTAGCGATCACAATGTCAGTAAAGGAGAGGCTTTCAGGGGAGGACTTTACTGCAGAGACATGCTGCATTATTGCCTTGGTTTCCAAAGCATGATGTAGACTAGAGATTGCTTTTAATAAGATGCCTATTTGTGCTTTGTCCTTAATTTGGTGAAAAATCTTTGTAACCCTACAGAGTTCATAATTCAGGACCTTGAGCTTAGCTGCTTTATGGCTATGCATTTCAAAGAGGGTAGAGCAGAAGTCTGTCGAGTCTGTATGTCCAAAGCCAATGCAATCCTACCGCTTGTTGCTTTTTAGCACAAGTGCCCCTCAAAATGGAAGTAATTAAAAATGATTATTTGTAATGCTAGGAGTGAGAGTCCTCATGAGAGCTGTTGACATATTCGAGTGTATCTTCTTAGGGAACCTTCTGGAAAAGGAGTCTACACAGCTCTTCAATGTGTCTCATTACTCAAGGTAGGATTCACAAGAAGCTGATTTAAAAATAGACCGTGGATCTGTGCTCGAATGGTCTTTCCAAAAAGGAAAGAGTAGAACCTCTGCTGCCCACCGCAGACAGCAAAGTTGATGCACCATATGAAGAAATAACCTGTATGTCCACCTCCCGTAGTGTGGAATCAGTATCCTCAAGTCTCTTGTCCAGCCCTAGGAGCCTTGCAGTCGTGACCAGATAGTCCCCAAAACTTGGCTCAGACAAAAAAGATAAGCATACCAAGAACAAGAGCACAGTTTTCCAGTCAGATTTGTAGTTAATCCCGGTCTGGGGTAACATACAGAAAAATGAAAAAATACATTTCCAAACAATAAAAAAATAATAACACAACAACAAACCCCTTTCATTTTAATCCATTTATAGAGTAAGGTAATAAATGAAGAAGCTCATTAAAAATCAAATAATAGACAATTATTTGGATAATTCCAATTAAAATATGTTTTGACATAAAATCTTAGCTCTGACCACAAACCAGTTCTCTAATTTTCTCTGGAACACCAAAACATAAATACAGATCAATTGTTTCTATGCCATATTGTGCTTTATTGCAAATTGAGGAAAACCCATCAAATACAACGTTATTATTGATGCCTACACTTGGCATTCTCCTCTGGAAATCTATTTATCCCCAGAGCCTGGAGATGCCCACACGGTAGTGAAAGGAGAGATTGTTGCTCATATAAATTTACTTAGTTAATTCTGAACAACACTCCAGCAAGAAATGGGCAGCGGTGGGAAATGCCGGCAGCATGGGACTTACCGCAGGCTGCAAAACCCAGGCATGGATCAGGATAGACTCATTGCGGCCGGCTTGCGTTGTGCCTGGGACTGCCATGATGCTGGCAGCTCTCAGCTGAACTTCAACTAAGTTGGTTCAGTTTTGCCGATGAGCTCTAGGCACATGGCTGTCCACACGGTATTAAGAGTTCGGAAATGTTGTGTGGGTCACTTCACCAGGGCTACTAGAGTATGCAAAATGTCTACTCTGACATAATCCAAGTTGTACACTGCAAAATACAATGCAAAAAATTTCTTCACAGTCTTGAGTCAAATGAGCTGAGCCTATTTGGCTGTGCTGAGATGAGCGAGCAGTAACACAGCAGATGTCCAGCAGGACTGAGCTAACGCATCCTTCTCCCGGCTTTCCTTTAGTAGATGTGTATGTTGCAGGGACTCTCCCTACGGTCCTCTCTGGATGACAGGATCACAGACTGGCAGGGGTTGGAAGAGACCTTCAGAGAACATCCAGTCCAACCTCCTGCCAAAGCAGGTCCACCTAGAGCAGGCTGGGCAGGAACGCATCCAGGCGGGTTTGGAATGTCTCCAGAGAAGGAGACTCCACAACCTCTCTGGGCAGCCTGTGCCAGTGCTCTGGCACCCTCAAATGTTCGGGTGTTTGAGTATGTGTGAGCCTTGACTCTTCCTACTCCTGTTGCGTGCTCTTGGCAAACCCTCTGCAGACAGAAAGGCGCTTCCCCGCACGTCGGGCGCTCCCGCAGAGCACGCTGCCCTTTGTGAGGATCTGCCTCGGCCCCATCTCGCCAGCGTGGGGACCGAGCCCCGGCACCGCGCTCTCAGCAACCACCCAACGGGGTCTTGGCTCCTGGGGGGACCCTTAAAAACTCTTTCCACCTGGTGTGGCTGCAGTGCGGGGTGGACGCTGTTTGTCTCAGTAGATCTGCAGCTACCGCAGTATGGATTGTAAGGAATTGTTCTAAAACATTTTGCTTAGAAAAATTAATAACTCATCTTTTAAGTCCTCTTTTTAGAGTCTGCACAAATGCAATTGAAATGATAATTTTAAGAATTTAAATACAGCAGATAAACAGCAATGACACTATCAAATTATAAGTAAAGATCACTTATTTTGTTTCAACCTTTATAGTGAAAATTATTTTCATATTAAAAAAAATCAAAGACTTATTACAGTTTTCCTGGGTTTTTAAAGAAGTAATGAGCAGTAAACTCAAGCAATTATTCACATACGTTATTAAATGTCACTCTTAAACAGCTGCCTACTATGAAGAGGAAGAGACATCAATTCATGGAGGAAACTTTGGGCTGATTTCATACTTGCTGAATTCTCCTTCTTCAGTGCGATACCTGAATAATTTTATGCACGGCATTTCAAATAAAGGTAGAATTTTCTTGATATCTATTTGACTATGAGCTTAATTGAAATGCTTCTGATACCATCTTGTGTGTTAATTCAACCAGCAAAACCCCCTTACGCGCTCCTAAATGATACAAAATTAGATCGCGTATCACATTTTAAACATGATATATACTGACACTAAAGAATTTGTATTGCTTTTACCAATTCACTACCTCAGAGTTTGCAGTCGGCTTTATCCCCAACAACAATTACTCCAGCAAAGGCAGATTTAATGAAATGTCACTCTTTAAAACCAAGAAACAAGGTCAAACATTCAAGGTGAAACTGTCCAGATCCTTTCAAGGGGGAGGAGGAAAGACGCCTTCAAAGTTTTCTGTCAAGTGCTTTATTACTTCTGATAGCACCTAAAAGATAATCACAGTGGCAACATAGTTTATTTATTATATCTATTTCCTAGTTAATGTATTGTTATTACCACTTAGAATTTGGCATGTTAAACTCTGCATGAACAGGAAACCAAAAATGCAATAAAATGTGATCCGGTACAAAATCTTGGAAATTAATATACAACACTATTTTTTTTTCCTAATAAAAATATAGTGCTTATTTTACTTCCAATTCCTACTTTCTGCTACTTCCAGTCCACCCGTGCAGGAGGGTGCGAGCCGTGCTCCCCCTGGCGCAGGGTGAGTTCAGAGCCAGATCCCTGTGGGGCTGGGGGCAACGAGAGAGAAGCCAGCAGGGTCCCCAGGGTCCCCAGGGTCCCGGGTGGGGACTTTACAGTCACCGAGGAGGGGAGGAATGGTTTCAGAGGTACGCAGACTTCATCAAGACAATGGCACAAAGTGTCCCCCTGAAACGAGCTAAGTTTTAAAAAATGAATACTCCATGATCTGCGGGTGCGTTTGGTCCATTTGCTGGTCACGGGTGGTTCGGAGAGGGAGGAAATAGAGGAATGGTGGTGGAATCGGGAGTCTGAGATGTCTCAACGGAAGCAGAGGATGGAAAGCAGAAGAGTCCAGGATTGTTATTTCCTGAAGCCATTAATGACTCTGAAAAAAATTACGGCCCGAGAGACCACAGATGCCAAATCAGAAGTGTCTTCTGCCGAGGACACTCTGTTAGCATGAGGAACTTCAGCCTAAGGGACGTAATTTGGTAGTCTCCTGGTGCTGGTAGAGCTCTGGGCAATTCTAACACCCCTGAGCAGAACAGGGAGTTTTCCAAGTAATAGAGGGAAATTTTGTACCAGGCCTCATTTAGCAATTAAGGAGAAATTTATAACAACACCAGAAATTGGTGCTAGCTTGGATTCAAGTGATCACAGCCTGCTTGCAATAACAAATGTTATTAAAATGAAGTCCAGACTTCATAATGTAAACAAATCATTAAAATTCTGAAAACTGTTATGATCCCTTTAATAAAAACATCGTGAAGTCCTTCAAAAGGTCATTATATGGTATGATCAAGAAAGAAGGCTATACTGCCCCAAAAAATATCTGAGCCAAAGAAACTTCAACTGACATTCAGAAAAACTGCAAACGTTTGTCTGAAAAGCAAATGGAATGAAGGGAAAGTGAATGGTAACCAATATGCATGAGGGGTAGAAACTGAGAATAGTATTAAGAGAAGTGAAGGACAGAAAAAAATCAGTGTCTAGCAGGGGTCAGAACAGTAAAAATGGCTTTTCTAATGACTATTACAAATAAAAATAATTCCAGTTATGGGATTAGTGTATTTTGAGATGGAAATGGAAGCCTCTCCAAGTAGAAAAGGCAGGAGAACCCGATAACTGTGGCAGGTCTACACCTGGGAGAAAGCCATAGCGTAGGACGACGAAGCGCTGCTCATTCCAGTATTGACTCGGGACATATATTAGAAAGATGCTACTAAGCCTGGTCTTTAAAAGCCAGAACCTCCAAATAAATCAAAATGCTTTAAAAGACTTGGCCACTGGGCTCTCCGGACCCCCAGCGCTCCCTCGGGACTGGCACGGCTCGGGTCGTGCCGGCGTGCAAAGGGCAGGCGGCACGGCGCAGGGCTGCCGGCGGTGCCGGGGGAAAAAATGGGACAGCTGATAAGGGACTCAATTAATAAATTGAGGGAGGGTGATATAAATAATGCCAATCAAGTAGGGTGTACTGGTAATAGATCCTGTCAAACCAAATTGACGTCTTCTTTTAATGAGATTATGAGCTTGGCTGATAAAGGTAATAGTGTTGTTGTAATGGATGTCTGTACAGCCTTTGAATTGGTACCACATAACATTTTAATTAAGGAAGCAGAATAATATAAAGTGCACATGATAAACATGCAGTGCATTAACAACTAGCTAACTGGCTGCTCCCGGCACGTAATTGCGTGCTTTCCAAATGAGATGCTCCGATTGCAGAATCCGTGGCTCGGTCGGTGCAAGGCGTCACAGCTGCTGCATATGGTCCCTCCTGGCCTCCTGATCTCTGTCGCAGTGTTTACAAAATGTTTTTAGACTTCAGGCAGTTGGAGAAATTATTTAGAGAGGACTGTGCTCTTTCTATCTCAGATGTCATTATTTTTTCAAGTAAGCGTGTATTCTCCTCTTCCTGTTGTTTAAATTGCATTAGCCTGAGCCCAGTGGGATTTGTGATGCATGTTACCTGTTGATTTCAACATCAGAGGATACGGTTTTTTATTCTTCTAGTCTTTGCTCTGCAGATCATTTTGTGTCACAGTTGTACAAACTGGACCATCAGATGGTGTTGTGGAAGTAGAAATGGGATCCTGGAAGGAAGCAAGCAGAGCGGGACTATTTTTCTGATCTGCTTTTCTGATTTCAAGACCAAATTCTCTGTTCTCTTTGGTCTTGATGGTTTACCACCTATCTTGACCCCTGTAGACACCATTTTTCTCTGCACTCCCGCCAGTCTGGCACCTTCTGCATCCGGGTGTTCAGCATCTCAGTCCTCTCATAGACATTTCTGATTTGCTCCCTGGGTCAGGAGCCAAGAATTCCTTTCTCCCCTCGCCAGCCTGCAGCACCCTGCGTGGGGACATCCGCAAGAGACGGGTCGATAGGTAGGAGCGTTAGTGTTGGTTCAGTTACCAGTGCCATGGGTTTGGTATCGGTAGGTTCTCACAGCGTGACTACGGGACCACTGCTGGCCACCAGAACACCTGCCTGAAGAGGCCACGAGCGCCAGGCTGGCCGTGGCAATGGCTGCAGCCTTCAACCCGCTTTAGACGCGTGAGACAGAGGTTAGGGCTGAGCAGAGCACGGGCTCTGCGGGTCACTCGGCAACGCAGGACAAAGGGGGAGTTGTATTCTTTTCCTTGGTAGAAAAATCTAGCATAGAATAATACAAAGAATACAGCAGAGAGGGATGGGTGAGAAATGACGGAGCGGCTGGTTGTTCTCTATTTGTTTGGTTTTGTTTTGTTTTAGGCAGTGACCCTTATAGTACCACATTACACTAACCATGAAAGGTATTGAATGCAGACAGCTCTTACACAGTTATTTTGATATTGTACAATATCCTTGATAACATATTCATTTAGAATTTGATTGATGTAAAGTCATTTCATCTTCTGGCTGGATGTTTTCAGATGATGAGTATGAATCTGAATCTATTATTATGGCAATCCATTAGACATACCGCAGCCTTCTGTTTCTCCATTTCTGAAGGCTTTTTTTAATATATATATACACATGCACATACATAAAAATGCATGTATAGCCTTACACACAAATACCAATGTCAATGCGCAGTGCCTGAGCAGCCCTACAGACTTCAAGAGAAATATGCAAATAGCAAAGTTCACGGCAGAACGAACACTTTTGACTCCATCTAATGCAATACAGCAAATAGAGAAGGACATATGGGAAGTCTTCTGAATATGTAGGAAGCCTTCATTACGACCACAGCACATGAGACTGCAATAAAAGAAAAGTGCTGTCACTTAATGTGGTGCTACAAAAGGTGATTATGAAACTGGAATGTACGTTGCTGTAAAAGGCATTAAATACCTGTCCCTTTTCACCAAATCACAATTTACAGTATTTTGCTGCAATAAAAATAATCAGCCCGACATTCCAAAAGGATGAGTAGTAATTCCATCTCGGAGTCTGAGTGTCCAACTCAGATCTCCTTTACTCCTGGCTGATTTGCAGAGCCATCTCTGGAAATCTGAAGACATTTCAAGCTCGGCATCTGAAAGCTGGAATACCCCAAACCACAGCTTGTCTTCGCAAATGTTGTCCTTAAGGACTGTGGCAAAAATTAAGCACAGTGTGAAGGTCTAATTTTCTGAATGACAGCATAAATCATAACTGGAGGCAGTTTCTTAATTAAAGCTGTGCAAATAAATGACTTTTCAATGTTATGCCAGTTCCAAGAAATCCAGGAGTCATTTCAGGTCAAACAAAATGGTTTATTTAACCCTTTTATACTCTTTTACACATTTTGTTGCAGTTTTAAGCATTCCTTAAGCATTTGCCTCTGAAATGAAAAGATGTATTGAAAGACATTTCTCAAATTAATGAAAGTATAAGCTGAAATTACTTAAAATCAGAAAACACACACATTTCATTTGTGACTCTGAAAGTTAAGTTTTGAAGTTGTGGTCTAACTTTATAATTTCCTGATGTAAAAATTCATAAAATCTGGTGCAAGTTTATGACTATTTCATTGTCAAGAATACTTCTTTCTCTGTCAAAACCCCAAATTTGCCCATTTCCAGCTACAAGTACGTGGGGCAGGACGTGAGTGAGGCTGAACCAGAGTCAAGATGAACCATGGCTTCTGCCACACGCTTGCAGAAGGAGTCCTGGGCAAATAGCTAACGAGAAATAAGTTGAAATAAATGACTTTTTACAAAGAAAAATGGGTAAGGGCTTCTACTTGAAATATTGAAAGTAATTAAAGAAAGAAATGACAACAAATTTTGGAATCCCTTGGAGTGTCGGTGAGGTGGTTGGCTCTAACACACGTCCACCCACCACCCCTCCACCCTCCATCACTGACAGCGGGGCAGAAAGGGGCTGCAACTGAAAATGGTGTTTGTCCTACTCAGTAATGGCTTTGTCATCAAAACAAGTTGAGATAAAACACGTTCTGTGAATTTGAAGCTGATTGGCAACCTCATTGCACCTGAAGCAGAGAGTACTGGAAGTGGCAGTGAGGTCCCCGGTGCTCTTCGCTGAAGGTCCCCTCGCCTGGCAGATGGGACGAGGACACCCAGGTCTGTGCAGAGACCCTCCTGGTGCCCCGTCTTGCAGGGTCTAGACTTGCCTTTCAAACCTCTTCTTCCCATGTAAGTGCATTTCTGGTGGTGTCAACTATGACTACGCTGCAAAGAATAAAATGGAAACAAGGCAGATTGTCGTATAAAAAATGAGCAGATGGGCAACCTATATTTAGAAAACAAACAAATAAAAAGGGTAGGGAAGGAGGTGCTTGCATGTGAAAGGGGAGATTTTTGTGATGTCTGGCTTAGCAGCGCTTAATATTCCTGGGCAAATGCAGTGGCCAGCTAATGTCAATGGCCTACACTGGATAAAACCTGATTTTGAGATAAATGGTGAATCCTACACATCCCAGAGACGGCGATAACGCCTCCGGAGAAAGGCCAAAGCGGGCAAGGCTCACGTGCGGCCCCAATAAATATCTTGTGATGAGACTGCTGGTTTAGAGCGGTCACATTTCCAGGCTCAGCTGAACGTTTTACTGCCTCTCGGCTTCCCGATGTGCTGGAGGAGGCAGGAGGAATTCCCAAATAACACGCTATTCATTCCCTCCTGACATCGCAGCGCGATGGTTAGTGATCTATCAATCTGCTATTACAGAGCATTATTATATTCTACCCAGGCAGGCTTCCCCTCGCCTGTTATTTAGAGTGGACCTCTGTCCTCTGCTTCTCATAAAAAGGCTCTAAAGAAGCTGCAGTGCTATATTTAGAGCCAGCCCGCCCTCCCAGCACCGTCTTCACACATGAAAGCACAGTATGATTTGAAGAAAAGTGTTTCCATTTTAAACAGTTTCAGAATCAGGGTTACCAAAACGCGGTATCATTTTACACCGTAACAGCAGCGCTCTCCTGCCGCCGTTGCCTTGTCTGGGTGTTAGACCCCCGCTGGACGTGTTAAAAGTGAGGGGCTAATAGCCAGGCTTCTTGGCATAAAACTGCTGCTCAACTGAAAAGAAGGAAGAGAGGAAGAAAACCAGAATTAGAAAAACAAGAAGTGCTCCGCTTGTGGAGAATTAGCAATTAGTCACTGAGTTTCTGCTAACGACAGGGGGTTACTTAATATTTTTCCGATCAGTGATGTTACATGATTGACCTCGTCTCCAAGACACTATGCTCCATCAGAAAAGCAGACACGATTTCATTGACTTTTAAATAACTCTGAACATTTTACAAAAATTATATGCATTGCTATAAATAGATGCCATACCTTTCTAATGTTCAGAGGCTCAATTTTTAAGAGCTTTACACTTTCATTTTTCTCCAAAACCCAGTGATTTCAAGGTCAATTTTTATTTCCTGTACACATTAAATGAACTCACTCCCTACCAGCTAGTTCACTCCCGGCTTAAGGGCTGACCAACATGATTCTATTTTCACCCTAATTCAGCAAACTTACTTTTCATATACTTAAGACTCATTGACTTCAGTGGACACTAAGCATTACCTGAAATTATTAATGTATTTAAGTCATAGACTGAAGCGAAACCCGAGTCAGTGGAAGGAGGACTATTGAGAGTCACTTGCACGAACCCCTCAGCTGTGGAAGAACCAGGGCAAATCTGTGGATGCCATGGAAACAAAACTTCTTTTTTCTGGTTGTTTTGCAGGGGTGGGGGTTTTGTTCCATTTGGAAAAAGAAGTACAGAGAAAAGTAAAAGGGGATGTGAGAGACAGGTCATGAGGCTAATTTTGTGAGATAGTCA
Source organism: Burhinus oedicnemus (assembly GCA_008921705.1). NCBI lineage: Eukaryota > Metazoa > Chordata > Aves > Charadriiformes > Burhinidae > Burhinus > Burhinus oedicnemus. The sequence continues at coordinate 884,243 of VFFE01009081.1, read as the reverse complement.
ACCAGTTTTGCAGAACAAAGAACTTTCAACAAAAATTAAATGTACAGCCAGGAAACAGCCAAAAAGCTGAAAGCTGGATTTGTGGTACATGTCAGAAATGTGATCTCTTTATATATGGATAAATAAAATTTTACAAATTTTCACTGTTTCTGAAAGGTATCAGTATCAACTACGTACATTCCACATTTTCTGAAATCACATATGTTGGATGTACACGCTTCAACAGCTAACACACGAACTATTTTTTACTATTTTCGATTTTTACATATTCACGTGATAGTATTGAAATATAATTGCAAATTCATATATCTTTACTACATCTAACTTGAAATTGCACCTAAAGGAATGGCTGTGAAGGATTAATGGCACAAGCACTTGTGGTAAGAATTTGGAAAGTGATATTCTTGCCTGTATCCCGTGTGCATATTTATATGGAGGATGCCATAAATATCCTTTGGAAATGCTGGCTTGTACGCACAGGCTGCTGCTCCCGGGCTACACAAAATGCGTTTACTTTACGTCCCATTTGCTCCCTCTCACCTCAACCCGTGCAACAAAGGCTGACGAGCCCGGGAGCGTGCGTGGCTGCACCCTGCCCCCAGAGAAGACCGTTGCCCCCCAGATCAGTGACGGGCAGTGAGGTGCTGTGAGCAACCCGCAGTTATTCGGGATAACTGGCTGTAGCTGGAGAACACGAGCTCTTCTGCTCTTTGTGACCTCGAGATGGCAATGGTGAAAGGCAACGGGAATTTGGCACAATTTATCCCATGGGGGGATATTTTTCCTGAGATGAACTTAGATGTGATGTTGAGGAGCAAGACAGGCGACCTCGGTTAGCTTGCGGTGTCAAGGCTTCCTGGTAAGACAGTCACAGTACGGCACTTTGGGCACCTCCTTGCCTTTGGCCAAGACCTCTGATGAGCAGGTACCTTTCTGGTGTCTGTTCTCTGTCAGCACCCAGCCTTTCACTGCAACAAAAGAAGTGAGCAAGCTGACAAAGGCATAATTACAACATTTATAATTATATCTATCTGCCAGGAAAATGGACACCAATGCTGGCCATGGCTGCTTGCTCTTGGGGTACCAGATTTTGTTCTCCCTCCCTGTCTGAAACCTCAAGCGTGGACGTCATCCCTCTCTTCTCTCGCCAGCTTTTCTGAGAGGAATTGGCACCGACAGGAGCGTTACCAGGCTCTGGAGAAGACGACTACAAGGAATAGTGCTCGTGGCAACCAAGCCGTTTTCAATCCATCGGTGTAACCTGTTTTACTCTAAACCTCCTTAGATCCTCTCACACAAGGAACTTCTCACTTGCAGCACTTTTTTTCCTCAAGATGCCCCAAGTTTCCCTGTTCCTATAAGCATCCCCTCGCGGGTCACCCATTTGCAGTCGGCTCATCAGGCCCCTGCCCATGTCTTAAACTTAACCTGCTGAAGCTAAACCAGACTAATTTGATAAAATTAAGGGGCCAAAAAAAAAGAGAAGTAATATGAAAAGGAACTTCAAGGGGTGTGTGAGTTAACCTAAGCTGTCTCCCACTTTAACTTAGAACTTCATTTAGCTCCTAGACATGTAACATCAATTTGACCTCAATTAAACCCACTTATTCCTATTACACTTCACCTCTGCATTTGGCTCTTTGTTTTACAATGCGAGCTGATATATTATAAAGAATAATTCCAATTATTTTCTGTGTGTGCTGATGGATTAAAGATGACATATGGCCCGGTGGAGGGTGTTTGGAGGAAAAGGGCCAGATATGGGGAATCTGGAAAAACTCTGTATAGTTAAGCACCGTTATCTCTGCCAAGTTACAGAGCCCAGGCGTGCTGCTCTGACTCTAAATGAGGGAAGCGACTGCCGCAAACTCAAATGCGGTCTTAGAGACAAAGTCGGAACATTCATCACGGTGGTAAACATCTGCCAAGCCTTGTGTCTTCAGTGGGGTGCAGGACCAGATCTGCACTGGGCAGGCAGACACCCAATGTTCCCGGTCAAACCGGTACCGAAACCCAGCAGTGTGCTTTTAGGAGGTCTCCGGGGCTGAGCTGCTTTAATGTATTTCACACTGCACAGCAGCAAGAGAGTTCCAATTTCTTCACCTACCAAAACCAGTGATTAAATGCAGTGTCTGGTAGCAGCACAAGATCATAGCATACAGTCCATGAAACAACTTTTAAAAGGATTTCCTTCATAAAAATATTTTTCTTTTAATAATATATTTTTACACTGACTTCCTCATTAGGTCTTCTGAAATACAGTAACTCTGACATTGTCCTAGCTGTAGAAGACATCTTAATAACACAAGCAAATGTAAATGGCTTTTAGAAAACCATCCCAAAGCAGCTTCTTTTGCATGATATAAAGCAGCACAGATCCACCAATAGAGTCATCTTGATTTATGCCGGCTGTAATTCTTGCCCACAACATTTAACGGCTTTTATTAAATATTTAATTATCCTTTTGAATACTTTCCTTGATCTCTGCCCTTTTCTCCTGGGATGGATTCCCAGGCAGCCAGCACTGACATTACTTCTATAAGAATATTAAATGTTTATAGTGATTTTTATATCGGATGATCTCAAACTGCTTAATACAGTGGAAAGGATTAGTCACCTCGCCTTTGAAACAGAATACGTCCTCCGCTCTGCTCGGAAAACATTATTTACCGCAAGTTTTTCTGGAGAGAACGAAGAATACAGGGGAAATGTAGACAGAGCCAGAGGTTAATTATTCAAGTGTGAATCTGGCCAGGACAGCGAGATTAACCTCCGTCGTTCCTTCAGGGAAGGTGCCGTGCGATCCTTAAGTACTGCAACGCATCCCAGCTCCTGCTGTACCCTCGGCTAAAGAGGGTCATTTGCACCGCGGTGGGCTGGGCTCGGTCTGAGGCTAAATGATGCGACGTGCTAAATGTGCGTTTATCCTCCGCCTTTTTCAGCTGTGATTCGCTACGTAGAGTTTAACTAAGTGAGAAGCTTTATTTTTCTTATGATATAGACCAACATCTTAGAGCGGCACCCAATTAAAAGAAGAAATATTTTTCTGCACTGCAAGCGCGCGCGTGCAAGAAGAAACGGTGCTGGCGATTTTAACGGCCGCGATAGAGTCCTCTTACCAGCAGTCTTCCTGGCTCCGAGGGGACACAGCCCCATAACCTGAGGCAAACACCCAAACGTGCTGCTGGTAACGACCCGGTTCTGAGGCGGTGACAAGGAGGCAGCGTGGCACGTGCTGTCCTTTCAATATACATGAACCGAGGGATCTCGTGTCAAGGTAGTAATTTATTCCTGGCTTGTTTTAGACGGCCCCAGTGTTCCAGCATCCCAAGGAGTCTCTTTAGGAACCGAAATGCAATTTGGCACCTGGCATGTCCTCATATTTTATTTAAACAACCAAAAATGCAGCTTAATTTTTAGTATGTGCAGTACATATTGATATGCCAGAATACTGAGAAGAAATTGCTTTCTGTTTTGCAGCAAGGAGGCTTATGGGTAGGGTGTTTATGTGGGACCTTTTGGATGAGCACAACACCCCCCCCAGCTATGGGGTGGGAGCGGTCCCTCACAGTGCCATGGCCGGCTCCCCAGAGTTACCGTGGTCAGCCCCTCACACAGGCACGCTCACGAGACAGAAACCACCACGAGCACTCGTCCTTGTCCTTTGACGTCTCTAGAACATGCCACCACAAAACGTCACAAGCTTTTATTTTGAAAATGCTGTGGTTTTAATTAATATGTGTAATTCGGAGCAGAAGGGTGAAGTCCCAGCTGAGCTGGAGTCTAGCAGCACGTGTACCATCAGGTTACCATGGCATTACACGTTGACAACACAGAAATCAATTTTGACGAATGACTTGCTTTCCTAAACCTGTAGCAGTTTAACATTAAAAACGTGGGGAGACAACACGCGGCGTCAGCCATGGAGCCTGTCCAGGAGGAATCCAACCAGCCATCGCCTCCTGCTCAGGAGCAAACTGATGGTGAACGGAGTGAACGGATTTCACTTCCAGAAAGAAAACATTGAAAGAATACGAATTAGAGTTGCGCAGTGAAGATCAATTGAAATACACTTATTTTCTTCCACGCAACCGTGAATTTTGACTCTGTGTACATAGATAAACACACATTTATTATGCTGAATAAGCTCATAAATTATTCTTGAACTGCAAGAAACTATTAGATATGAAATCATGGGAAAGTTATTAAATGGGACTGGGTAATGTTTACAGAATGGGTAGAATGTGCTATTCTCTACCGGTCCAATGTAACAATACATAACGCATCAATATTTAGGAATTGTAAGAAAAATGTCTGTGTGGATGGCAGTGCATCTGCAGCACTGCACTGAAGAATGCAGTTTAAATTTCACTCCAGCTTCACGGAAGGGGGCTGATACGCCTTTGACTGCTTAACCCCAGCAAGCATGCCGATGAGCCGAGGGTCTATCCTCCCCCTCAGTCAAACTTACTAGAACTTACAGAGGAGTTAACTTCAATTTTCCCAGCATTGAAAGTGATGGGATTATTTTCGGCAAGCCCGTGCCTCAGGGCTGCACTATAAGCCTGGACTCCGCACACACGGAGCAGAGCCCAACAGCACCCAGCTGGCCTAAAAATGGGCGGATATTTCTACTTTTGAGGATGTGTTTTGGGTGGGGCTTCCAGAGCAGCCAGGGGGATCCGCACGCCCTGAGCCCTCAGAAGGTACCTGGGATGGGGCTCCAGTGGCTGGGAAAATCCCACTCGGCACTGAAGCAGTTCAGCTTTATGAAAGTGAAGCAAAAATTCTGAGTTTAAAGAGACTTTGCTGTCATTACAATAGTGTTTCATGGGGTGTCTTTGCCAGGTTTATACCAATAAATAACCTATACAATGCCATACTATTCTCAGAGAAATTTCACTACATTGTTTCTAAAACTTAGAGTCTCTGCTCCATCCTGTGCACACTCATGTTCTGCAGCTCTTGGAGTAAATCAGGCAGGGAAAATGCAGTTCAGTCAAGGACATGTTCTTGTGTTTTAACATCTCTCATTTTCCCAATTCCCATCCTCTCCTCATGTTCTCTCTAATCTCTTTCCGACTCTTATGCCTTTCACTTTCAGGAAGGGCTAATTTAGCTCAGTAACACTCTTGTAAAGTGAGGAAGAAGAAAAATGAAAAAGCCAGTCATAAAGATGGAGTTATATACATTCAGTATGTAATGACTGTACTTAAGATGTACTTAAAGACAATGGGCAGCACCTTCATTACTGTGTTATTGCTCCTTACAGCCAGGTTACCCCACCACCGGCAAATAAATCCCAGAATCCCATTGTATAATTATTGTGATTTTTCTTTCATGCATATCAGAAAAACACCCTAAAAAGCTATGAAAAATTTTGACCAAAACTGCAAATAGCAAAAATACTCTACATCCCAGACCAGAAACTTGTTCTTGGAAATATCAAGAGACCTCAAAGGCTTTTAGTCAGCACTAGAGTGGTTGTCACAGGACAGGGGATTAGAGATGGAGCAGTGGCTTAAGGATTGAGCATTTTTCTTTGATCCGTTCCAATTCACCCCCGTCTCTTATTTCAAGTTCTTGTTCATTTTTAATTTAAATGTGTGCCTGACAGAAGTGTTAAAAATGTCATAGAAATAAATTGTCACTGATACATTTTTAAATTTATGTTTGCTTTAGAAGAACTGTTGGCAGGCTCCAAAATGTTCTAAGCCTTGTCTCTCTCTTGAAATCCATCAGCGATCACAGTGAAAAACTGGGACCTTCCACATCATTAGGAATTAGCCCAGCCCTGCGCTCACTGGGGAGAAGTGTTCACGTTGGCCGTGGGAGCAGAGGTAGGATATCAACAGAGACTCGTGAAAACCTGAGCATTTGGGACCCTTCTCCCGGTGCTGGCGGGGTTTTGTCCCAGCAGAGGAGCGCAGGGTCAGCCCAGAGCGGGTCTGCGGCTGCCGCTCCGGAGAAAGGGCTGCCCTCCCCAGCATTTCTGTGCCACGTCATTTTCTTCTTTGAATTTGCTCACTCGCTTTCTGGACAAAACCTGTAACAACGACAGAATCCTGCAGTGACTTTAAATCTGCTCTGAATACGGGTGGGATTTTTCATAGTAAAAGTTAGGTGCTGGGAGAACAAGTTGGACGTTGCGTATGTGCATTATCCAAAAGGCACAAGAACTTCATAGGTCAGGTTTGGGTGCCAGTAGGAATTGCAAAGCTCGAGCTACTCCTTAAGTCAGGCATCCCCACCTCGGCAATGAGGGACGGGGCTGGAGAGCAGGAGTGAGCGTCTCCTCCCTGGGGGAAATCCGGCCAGCCGCTGCCCCCCGTCACTGCGGGATCCGCTGCCGACAGCACTGGCACAGCACCAGGGCACGCTCTGATGATTAACGATCCCAAATCACTTCTCGCCACTCTTCTGCTGACATTACTTCACTCGCTGATCACTAATCTTCCATGATACTGCAAAAGCTTGCAAATTTCAAAGCAAATTTGATATTAAAAAAAAAAAAAAAGGCACGAGAAGGCAACAGATACAAAAGCAGAGCACAGGACGGATGATATTTATGCTATGATGGATGAAAGGAAGCTCCCATTTTCATTGCAAATGGTTGGACATATGGACTATAATTGGGGAACTTTTAAGCAGCGATTTCAGCTATATCTCACCACAGCAGTTAGTATAGCTGAAACGCCTGACAAATGAAAAACAGCATTGCTTCTCACAACTGCAAGGTCACCAGCAATTGATAGTTTGAATATATTTACATACGCTTTTCTCCTTCTCAGTGAAGGAAACGTGTCAATACAGAGGTGATTTTTGGGAAGACTTGGCGCGTGCAGCTCCTGGAGAAGGGTGAGCCGCAGGCAGAGATGTCTTCAGCAGCAGGGCGAGGTGGCGGGGAGGAATTCTGATGCTTTTGGCACAGACCAATGGCGGAACAAAACCGGCCCTCAAAAAACTGGTCAAGGCCAAAAAAGCAGAGGCTGCCTGAGGCAGCGGGTGGGGGTCTGGGCAGCAGCTGAGCTAGGGCTCTCCTTGCCGCTTAATTCAAGTGGTACCCAACGTTCCCCATGCCCGGGCTCTGCACATCTCCCTTTATCTCACTGCCGCTGGGCCCTGCTCCACTTACGGGCTGGGTGGGGAAAAGGATGAGAAAAAAGCCGGGTTATGCCCTTATAACCTAAGGACACGGGGTGGGAAGTCAGAACCCGCAGCTCGGTCGCCTGTAGCTCCGAGAGCTGCTAAACAGGAGAAGAGGTGCGATGCTCCTGCTCTCCCTTCCAGACCTCACGAGGAAATAGAGACAAAACGTGGCATCTGGCCCAAAGTAGGATGTTACTTCACAGGCCTAAAACATGTGTTTGTGTGAAACCGTAAAGAGTACGTGCACACTTGTTCAGGCAGCGATAGCGCTGTGGGTGTCCCGGGGGGACGTGCTTTTGCTGACAGGAACGTAACCCACCCTATAGGCAGTACCTCCTTGTCAGCACCTGCATATTTTGACTCAGCTAACACAGGTACGAGAAGGGTCCATGTCAGAAAAAAAGCAAGCTTGTCAGATCTTGGCAAATGTCCTAAAATGTGGCTCTGAAAGCATCCAGAGGGGAAGGGTCTGCCTGCAGTTCGTGTGAGCCTCGTAGGCAGGGCTCCCGTGGAACGTGGTCTGGGGTACGCGCCGCACCAGAGCCAGCTCCTGCAGCGCACCCTCCCAGCGCCTGTTCCATCAAAAACCTCTCAAATCCGCAGGCCCAGGTACGACATTCTTCTTGTTTGCATGGGATCACAGATGTGATACCTCCCTAAGGTGTAAAAAGAGACAGGCTGGCGTTTTGAAAGGCGGCTCGAATAAGAATTTTGAAAGTATTTGTATGCCTAAACTCCTAAAGTGCCATGGGAAACTGCTGCCATGGTCTCTATCCAAACACTTTTAAGCCCAAATCATAATGAAATGTAAAAGAAAGGAAATGAGAAAATTTGAGGAGTGCAATTTGCCTATTGCTTTGTAGCTCATATCTACAAATTGCTTAGCACAATTTTGTTAGTTACACTGGGAATGTGAGTGTGCATGTATTTTACTTGGTTATTTTTATATCTAGCAGAAGACAGCCCTGCCACATGCAGAACCTGCAAGTCCCAAATGGTCATGATTAGCAGATCAAATCCCAGCACTATGAGGAGCATATTAACACCGCAATTTTCAGGTACAGCTCTAATAACACTTACTGAAAGACAGTGCAGTGCACAGAGCTATAAAGTCCTGCTGCTAATGCCCGGATAAACTGCTTCCCAAATAGTTTTGTGGAATATTCATCACTCTGTGGAAATAATGCAGCTCTCAGAATATTATTATCCACCTTTTCCTTTTGACCTTCTCCAGTCAGGGTGGTCTGTTCACACCGGGCTGGATCTCAAGACGCCCCCATTGACCACAGAGCAGCTGACCAGGCTTTGCAACACGCGAAGTATCTCCAGGATATAGTGCACCTGGGTCTTAATTGAATGCTTGCAGTCTAATTAAAGAATAATGGTTAAATGGCACCATTCGAAGTTTGGACAGAGCTGCACAGAGGAGTGCACAGACAGCACACCAAAAACGAGCTAAAAGAAAAAAGTAAAGTGGAGCAGAGGTGGTAAAAGAGGTATGAGATGCTGTCTGAACTGGAAGCTGTTAGAGTCAGGCTTCTCCCCATGTTCCCTGGCTGGAGAAGGGGAGAGGCTCCTTCCTCGCCCCCCTGCAGAACCACCCTCCGGCTCTGCGTCCCCTCGGTGCCGCACCCGCACCATGCCCTGCCGCGCTCGCCCGCCTCATGGCACCTTCCACCGCCCAGGCTTCGCCCTGGCTGGCTGCTCGGTCCTGCTGTCCCTGCAGGGCACGGTGGGTGCGACATCCTTGTCCCGTCCCCATTGCCGTCCCCGCTCCGCCGCAGCATCCCACCGGCAGCGGTACGGGCAGGGAAGGGATCCTGCTCCCACCCCTCCGCGGCTGCCAGCCGCTCTCTCATTTCAAAACCTTTCTCTGGGCAAGGATTTGTGTGAACGCAGAATTCCTCTCCAGCTAACAAGGCCCACACAGTGCCACGAGATGTCCTCGAGCTGTCATACCTTTCTCGGCGCCACAGATTGGTGTCCTCACAGTTTTCATACACCCACCACCAGCCCGTGCACTGTGCCTGTCCATAAGGCTGCATGTGGGACCTTTGACACATGCCGTGATGCATTGTGCTTCTTATTTTCTTTTCCCTTAAATTTCATTCGCTTTAAAAGTTCAATTTCCTGGCAACTCTTTCAGCTCCCGCAGATTTATGCTGTGGGTAAGTTTAGTGCCAGCAGCAGAGACCCCCGAGCTCTGCTGGTGCCCGGGATGTGAGGGACAGGGGCCAGGAAGGGTTCCCACGCACTGCGGCTTCCGCAGCTCACCGGTACCGGGGCTGGCAACTGGGCTGGTAGCGCCAAACGCTGCTGGTGGCTGTGTGTCACCTGAGCAAAGGCGGGGGAGGATGAGGCCACCAAATGAATTCTCAATTGCAACTGACATCAAGACCTGAATCCACCTCTTCAGAGACAAGGGGCAACTGTCCGCGGTCGCTGTGGTACCAGGCTCCATAGCTCGGTGATGATTATTGTTCCACTGTCCATCAATTACTTGTTGCTAAATTGTTGTAGTCTATTTGCATTCCATATCCGCAATCCAAATCCAAGGACCTGCTACCGCGCAGTTTCCATACTTACACCCATCAACGCAAGCGCTCACAGAACTGGCGGAAAGGGCTGATTGACAGCTGCCCATCAAAGACGCTGCCCATAATTTGTCTGTCGCAGCGAATAGCTCATCCTGGACTTCTTCTCTAGAGGTTTGCATAACGTAAGAAAGGATTTTACTCTTACCAGGTTGCTTTTCTGTGCCTATGGGAATAGCTCTCTAAAGTCATGAAAAGTCAGAACTGAAATAATTCCCTGCCTTAAATAAACCTTGTGAAAATTTTTTATTATTTCTCTCTGAAGTGCAGGCATGCCACTGTTGAAAACCACAGTCCTCATGGTACAGTTATCAAATACAGTTGTCGGTGGAGGGGGGTTGTTTTTTTCTTGCAACACTAGCTGCTAGTTGAAGTGCAATAGTCTACAATTCTCTGGTTTTTGTTAAACAGCAACTGAAAAGCAGTGCCTTTGTGGCAATCAGAGAGTTTTTCCTTGAGCTGATTGAACATCTGAAGGGCTTTCCTATTAAACAGCAGCAGGTAGTTGTTTCCAGAGTTGTAAAACGGCACAGCAGTATGTAAAATACGATGGGTATTTTTGGCAGGGTGTGTAATATCGTAGGTATCATGAACCATCAGAGATAGCTTTATAGATAATCCCTGCATGTCTGGAGTGACAACTGGAGGATGGATGCTCCAAACAGCTGGGTTTTTACCTTCCCATTCCCACTGATTTATTCTGGTGTCTCTGGGCATGCCACTGAGTGCGCTGTCCCTGACTTGTTGAACAAAAATCTGCCTTGACAGAAAACCTCCCGTGAAAGGAAAGCTGGTACAATGTTAGTGGGTTTGATCTCATATAAGCATTTGGAAACCAAGAAACATTAATATAGAGACACTTTGAGTTGTCTGATTTGTTTTCTATGGATGCAGAGGCAAAAATTCTAAATAGCAACTGCTCGAGTTCACTGAGGAATAATAAATCTACATGCTAGACGAAACCTCCCTTTCTTCCCAAAAGCCATAGGTAGAGCATTTCATGTGTTCCACACATCGCTAGATGACACCCGTTGAATGGCATTAGGCAATATACATTGTAATTTATTTATACATATTTCCCTTGGTGATGAGTTTTGTAAAAGCCTTTCTGGGAAGTCTCAATTGTGACTTAGGTAAAAAAGCAAAGGGACGTTTCAGGAGGAGTTGCAGCGGGGGTCTCGGAGGGCACCGCTGGCCCGGAGCAGGGATGCGACTCCCCAGCGCAACCAGTGCCTGCCTGGGCAGCTGAAGGATCACCCACCCGACGGTGGGGTCATGGTGGGGACGTTGGCCAAGGCCAGGGTGAAATTGAGTTGAGGTGGTTGTACAGAAAATGCAAGTGAAAGAGGAAGACAAAAAGGTGTGTGCAGAGTGTGCAATGGAGCATGGAAGTCCGGAGCGGTCTGGGGTCCCGGGGCAGTGGTGGGCCATGGTGCAGGACACGGCGACCTCCTCGGCACTACATAATGCCTGGAAATGCTAAACAGACCTTTGTGCCCCAGCTGGGCATTGCTCCCTTGTGACCGCTGAGCTCGTAACTCAGTTCTGAGCCGTTTCGGCTGCTCGTTATGCCGGCCGATCTGATCATAACACAGACAATTTGAATGCTTGTCCAGTCCATGCCATTATATAAATTATTTTCCAATATTATCCCAGACAGAAATACAGTGGCATATAAGGAAACGTGGATGCTTCGTACAAGAGGGTCATGATAGATAAAAATGATAATGGGTACTGTAGTGCCATAATCAAAGTCTAATTGTCTCATTAATTAAGAGCAATATTCGGTTATATATTGGGTCCTAGAGTGATTATGACTCAAATACCTACTAAAACGCGTGGATTTATCTTCTGGCTTGCAGTTTTCAGCCAGGCAAAGCATTTGGTGGAGGTCAAACAGTTCAATTGCTGCTTTAAAATGTAGTTGAACTTTAGGCATGAATAATCATTGATCTGCCGCCCGGCTCGCCAGCCCTCGGAGGCCGCACAGCCGTCACGGCGGCTCTAATTGCTGTCAGCCGGCACAGGGAAACCTCCTCGCCCCGCAGCCGCATCCCGGCACCCAGTGGCCAAAGAGCTGGGCCAGGGATGAACAACTGAGGCACCTCAAGGGGCCCCGGACCACTCGCCGTTTATTTACCCACCAGTCACGGACAGTTGTTGAAGTGCCAACACCTAAAATGTCTTGTTCCCCCCTCAATTTTCTGACACTGATCAGGCTAATTTTCAAAAGTTGCCTGCCAAATACGAAACGCTGGTACCACTGGCTGTTCTGGGGTAATTAGATCAAGATTCAAGCAATTTGCTGTAGGGCCTGAACTCAGATCATCCTTCATACGTCTCTGTGCTAGATCTGTCTTTAAATTAGATTATAATGAGCTTGGCAGCACTATTAATAATACGGCAAATCATGGGAGAGATGGTTTTATTTCATTGGTATAATGTGCACAATCATGCTGCTTTTGCTCATGCAAAGTAGGTGACTGCCGCAACTTTCTACCTTTTTTAATCATAAAAATCAAATAGCAGGATACATGAGTTTCTAAAAATTAAAAATACTTGAGCTCCTTTACAGTGATAAAATGGGTTTAACAGAGGAGTTTTAACAAATTATGTCGAGACGGTATTACTTATTTTAAATATCGTTAGGGTCCTACCTCTGAAAGTTAATTTATTATACAATTTTGTAGCTTCTGGTTTTAATAAATGAGCGTTTGCCCCGCTCTAGGTAGGGTGAGGTGGGCCCAGGGTACCCGGCTGGCGAGAGGAGGTTTTGGGAGGTTTCCCCACCGCAGGACGACTGGAGGAATGAGGGACAAAGAAGAAAACCACTACTCTGTGGTTTTGTGACTGTCCCCACCTTTTGTGTTCTCTGAACGCCCCTAAGGAGTGCAGAGGTGTGGCCACGCGCCCGGGTGCACTGCCGCAGGGGACATCGCTGGAGAGGACGGGGCTGGGGCCAGGTAAGGCATCCCTTTTAATGAGGGGCATCAGCCATTTTGGGAGGACGTGTCAGGCTGCGGAAAGCTACCAGGGACCTTTCTCAGGGCTCTGTAATGAGACTTCTTTAAAATTTTGATTAACGACTTTGGCATAGAAAGAGGGAGTGCGCCGAGGAAATTTGCTGACGACGCAAAGTGGAGAGATATTGTCAATACAGGAGGGGGCTGGACTATTGCACAGGATGAAGAACATGACCCTAAGCACTGGAGTAACAAAAGTGGGATGAAGCTGAATAGTACGAAGTGCAGGAGCCCACGGCTGGGGTCTGGTGGAGGCAGCGGGGCCGCAGGCAGGGGGATGAGGAAGAGGAGGATGGGAGGGCGCAGCCCTGCGCGAGGCTCAGCTCACCCACTAGGACCAGCATCGCCCGCAACCCGGGCTGGCCCCAGCCTGCGGGGACGCACTGCTTCTGGAGGGTGAGAGACTGTTATGGATTGAGGATACCACAACAATTTATTGACATTTAGGCAATTATTCTCTCACCCGATGACCCCTCCCCACCCGGGAAGGGGAATCGTGAAAAACAAGGAAACCCGAGGGATGAAATATAAACAGATTGAATAGAATAAGACTAAATAATTAACAGTAATAACACTAAAGAACCAATATTGATCCCCATACCAATATAAATATACAGGATTATACTCAGCCCATTCTATCCGTAGGCAGCCGTGCACTCCCAGCAGGGGACAGTCAATGTGGGACACTGGGAGCGCTGCAGCTTGGGGAGGAAGGGAAGGGCTCAGGGCTCCAGCACCGGGGCAAGAAGCTCTCAGGATGGCAGCCATCAAGGGAGAGCCCCAACTCCTCAGCAAACTTTCTAATTTCTATGGAATGTGCCGTTCATGGTCTGAAATAACCCTGTTGGCAGCTTGGGTCGAGTGCCTGGGTCTCGCTCCTCCTCATCCTGCGCCTGGCCAGCTGGAAAACCCTGAGACCTTGAACCCCCCCCACCATGGCTGGCTGTAAAGTAAATATTTTCACGAATTCAGACACTGGAGTCTTCTAAAAGTGCTGCTTTCCCAGACATTAGAAGAGACCTTACTGAAAAGTAATATTATTGAAGGAGAAATTAATCCTGTGTCGCTCAAACCAGGACAGGGATGCAGAGTTTTCCTGGGAATAAATTTCTGTGGTTTGAAGTGAACAGGCTGCAGGCCATTGTTTGCAACATACGGCTTCATTAGTGATGATTGGCTTGACTAGCAGCGTCGGGTAAAGCACTTGGGGTCATCTGCAAATCTGTAACCAATTCTGATTTGTATCATGTTTCTCGTTTTACATATTATATTCAATAGATAGAAAGGAAACACAAATGGCATCAATTCTTCTTTCCTTGTTTTATTTTAATTAAAATAGCTAAGAAGGTGTGAAGTTTCACTGAATTTCAACTTTCTGGAGCAGCTGAGAAGATGGTGCCATTTCACACGCTGTTTCCGTCAGCCTGGATCCATGTTGCTGCTGCGGGCTGAATCCCACTTCCCGGTCCTCTTAGAGAGCGCCCATTTCTCATTGCTTTTCTTCTGATAAAAATGTCAAAAAGAGAAATAGAACATAAACAGAAATGCTCTTGGTTTTACCCTTCTGTACAGAACAAGAGTAAATTAAAAAATCAAGTCTCTGGATGTCGTGGCAGACAGAGATCGCAGCTGGAGCTACGCCTGGAGCAGCGGTTTTCGGACGGGAGCCGTGCCTGGACTGGGAGCGCTGCGGGGGAGGAGCTGCAGTGGGGTCCGAGAGGCTGCTCCGAATTTTGACCCAACAGCTGCAGAGAGAGGCCGAAGGTGCCGGACCCGTTAATCTTGTGTTTCCAGTGCTCTCCAGTGAGGGTCACAGGAAAAGCTCCATCGGCCTCCAGCGCTCGCCCTTTGGTATTGGGTGTATGGCGACCAGGAACCTCCCCCGCCTGCCTGGAACGGCGTAAACACCAGCATAAGAGATCTTGCCGCTTCCCTTTTCTCACGTACAGGGATAAATATAGATTCAGTGAGGGTGAGAGACAGTAAAATTAAAATTCTAAAAGAAAATGTTTCTTTGCAAGTTGCGCTGCTCATTGCTATGAGGAAACACCGCGAGCATCCGATACCAGCGGCGGGATGCTGATCCAGCCAGATATGGGACCAGCTGGAGAGCTAGGGTTATTTGGCAAACAAAAAAGGCTTCTCACACCTAAGGCGTGATTCTGGGCCAAAGCAGGTGAAAACCAGCAGCGACCCAGCCCTCAGAGGGCCGTGGCTCTGGGCCAGCAGGCAGGTCCCGCTGCCGCCGCTCCCCGCAGCAGCCCCGCGCGGGAGCGAGGGTGCGGCAGAGCCAGGTCCTGCGGCACACGGGGCAGCTTTCGGCTCTGTCCCTGCCGTACTTTTATCTTGCCTTTCATCGTATAGCCAGCAAAATGATAACTTGGTCTTTCACAGCTTGACCTGAATCTGCAAGGCTGGCAGAAGTAAACATCTTCTGATTTCTACTCCGAACAATTTGATATGCAGCTCTGAGAGAGTCTAAAAAAAGAATCCTTTCATCTTTGTTTCCTGAAGTCAATTTTTTTTGTCATATTCTAAATTCATAGATAAAACCCCAGACTATTTTATTGGATTAAGAATGACCACAAACAACCCGGAGTGTCTCCCCATGACATTAATATGCTCATAATTGATATATTCATTCCGTGTTTTTCTCATGGGGTTGAGACCACTGTACTTACTCCGGTGCAGACTGTCTCTCTACATCTCCCTACACGCATATGTGCCCAGGTATATGTTTATCTCTGGTGGCAAAACCTAGCAGAACAGTAATTTATACTTCTTTTTGGGGAGCAAATCCACCCGCAGTATTATGTACCCTGATTGCCTTCCTGCAGGAGCGAAACGTGGCCCAAGCCCAGGTCGCCGGGAGAATGGAGACACCGGGTCACCACGCAGCCACCACATCCCACCGCCGGTGCTGGCGACAGCTCGTGTGCGGGAAGGCAGCCGGGGGTGGGCTCAGCGCTAACCAGGTATCCATCGGGATGAAGAGAAGCTGTTAACCGCAGGGCGGCTGCACCAGGTGTCTGTCAGCCCACTTTTGAAAGATCAACTGCTGCACTTAATTAAATGAGAAACTAACCCATGGCAGTGTATGTTTCTTGACATCTTTCTACTTTATTTTCAGAACGCTGAGAGCGCCCTGGTGCGCTTTTCCAACAGTGCCACACTCATCTGCCCAAAATGGCCCCAAATGGCCGGTGATTCTCAGCCCAGCTAAAAGTGTCGTGTCCAGCCCCCTCAGGATAAATAAATTACATACCTGAGGGAAAATTAAAACTCGGGGAAAAAGAGAAAGTATGATAAAAAGGAGGGAAGTATGATAAAACGTATGATAAAATCAGGATAAAAAGTTCTTAATTCAGCTCTGCCAGGCAGGGGGTGGATCTAATTTTCCCTTTAAATAGGCTCTGGCTTTAGCTTTTATTCTACTATTTAAGAACAAGAATAATTACTATAGTAACCTCACAGCCTAATAGTACTCACTGCCTGCAAAAGGAATCAACCCTACAATTAGACTTGGGGTGGAATAAGGAGCTTCTTCTTACAAGTAAGTGTGTCAATATTTTGTTCGATAGGTAGATTATTATCCCCACTTAAAGGAAGAAAAACTGGGAAGGTAAGTGTGGTTTTTAATCGGTGACATATCTAGCAGGGTATAAAAAGAACCTTTTAAAAATACATTATTCCTGGGTTGCTTTGACATGACCCAACTTAATGGCGCATACATCTTCCCAGCCATAACTCCGAGTTTAACACTCTGAAATCAAACTTACCTTGCCTGGGCATTGTTCCTCCTTCCTTTGCTCCCGCCAACACGAAGCGGAGCTCTGCACACGTGGGGGGACAGGAAGACAATGACCTCGTGAGTTTTCAGCATTGTGCAAATGTATTAGACAACAGAGACATCTTCTTCGAAGAAGCCGAGAAGAAGACCTTTCTCCGAAGCGCGGGCAGGGTGAGTCACCCGCCGCCTGCCTCGCTGCGGTGGCTGGATTCTCTCTGGGTTGAGAGGACGCCTGGTGCTTCTCCTTCCACGTCGGGGCTGGGGCTGGGGGCTGCACCCCGCGCTCCTCAGGGTGGACAGAAACACTTGTTTCGGCTGCCAGGAGATTTTGGGTCATCTCTTGTTCTCTCTAATGAGGGAAGGCTTTGGGGATTAATCGCAGTGCCTTCCCTTCCTTGGCAGCGGTAGGAACGAGGACCTAGAGGAGGGGAGGGGAAAGAGCTCCCTTCTGACCTTCGCTGGTAATTAATCCTGAAGCATGAGAATTTGTTTGCCCGCAACCTTGAACAGTGATTGCACATGATCACCTAGAGATAGGCTTGGGGTTTTTTTCTTCTTTTTTTACTCAGGAGTAATTTTCCTGGCTAACTCTGGCAGTTGAAATTACATTTGACTTGAGCCGCTTGGATCTCCGCAGTACTGAAAACCAAAGAAAATTAAAGGATAGTGAATTTTGCATAATTTCACTCATACTAAGAATTTCCAATTAGCAAGGCATAAATTGATCCTCTCTGCTTTAATATCTTGGGCTTTTTTCCCTGCATACAGATAACAGCTGAGTTTTAATTCATTTTAATTCTATTACCATACATAACCATCATGCACTGTGATAAGTATCTCTCCTGTACACAAATGCCTTTGAGAACTACCCATCAAGTACTTATTTAACCTCATTGTCGATGGAAATAATAGCATTTACTGGATGTGTTTATTTTGCCTCGTTTATAGAGCAAATTAACTTTTTTACAGAAACACACTGGTATTTCTTTTTCTGTTGACATTCTTCCCAGTGAGGCTCCACTTTCTAGGTTGCACTCCCTAAAGGTTTTCTACATCTCTGTTAGTGTACGACTAAGCACATCTAACCAGATCTTTATTCTCAGTATTATTATTAAATATCATTAAAATGTGACAGAAAGTTTTACTGAGGTGAAAGGAATTGGATTCTTACAGGAAATGCAGCATATTTAAATTATCATGTGGAGGAAAATTCTATCTTTTAGACAAGAAATGCTAAGTTGCTACATATAAACATGTGTGCTGCATTATGTGTGCTATATAATGCCGAAAAGAATAAAAGATTTTTTTATTGTTATTATCCAACTCCTTGTGACAGCCTTTTGAGGTGTCTTGCTGAAAAATTATGCAAGCTAAACTGAAGTACAGCAAAGAACCCTACGGTGTGAGTAGATATTTTTTACCATGGAAATAAATCTTTTGCAGTTGGTAGTAATTATAGACTAATGATAAAAACAAGACCAAATGTCTGAGGGTAGAGGACATTCTTGCTGTGGCATGCACTTGGATTTCATCAGGCTGCAGGAGGACAGTAACCAAAGGTGTGATAACTGGGATTTACACCGTTCCTCATGTCCAAAGGTGAAGAGACGTTCCTGAGCCGTGCTGGGGGCCTGTGGGGTGCTGCTGGGGGTCCTGGCCCTGACCAGCCATCGTCACTGCTGGGGCTCACCGCAGACATCCCCTCGAGATGCTGCCACGTCCAGCGGAGACCGGAGATGCTCGGGTGTCTGAGTGGCGGTGGAGCATCAGAAGATGGCCAGCCACCTGCGCGTGCCCTGTGGGGACAGGCACCGTGCAGCACAGCCGTGACCCTGGTGTGACCCTGGGCGGCGTGGGGAGGAACCTCCTTCTGCCTCTTTCTAACCAGGAGAAAACCAACGGGGCGCTCCTCCGTCATCCCCCTCGGTGGCTTTTCAGGGGACGCCGCTGCCGTCTCAAAGTCCCATCCCGTTCCTCGCAGCCAGGCGGGGTGACATGGCCACAGTGCCTGTGCGGTGCTGGGGGCCACCCTCCGGGAGAAAGGACTCTGTTCATTTACTGACGTATTCCACCCACATCCAGCAAAGTTCGTGTCTGTATTCAGGGACATCGTCACCGATCGTCGTGATTAATACCTTGCAATCATGGCACCAGCCTTTCCTAGCTGCCAAAGGAGCTGATGACAGCAAATTAGTTAATTATAGGTCTAATTAAAATATTAATATCTTCCGTGTCAGTAGTGGATGCAGTTGTGTCGTGCCCCTGCGCCCCGCTCAGCCCCGCGCGTGCTCCAGCTCCCACAAACGGCACCTCTGGGGTCTGGGGCCGAAGGGCTCGGCCAGGGACACCCCATAAATGGGCTGCGTTTCACAACTTTTGGGAAAGAAGATTTTTCCCTACAGAGCTGGAATTTACAGCTTGGGTGGTGAAATGGAAAATGCACCTCTGGGATTTGGGCTGTAACGGGAAAAGTCTTAACAAATAAAAGTAGATCCTAGTTGTACCCGAAATAGCACCTATAAACACTTAAATGCAGCTGGGGAAAAGTAGGGTGAATGCAAATACTCAGAGCAGGTACAAACCCGCACAACAGGAGCGTATAATTCAACATGGAAACGGGGGAGATTGGGCAATCTGCATGTTTTCTTTTCTGGAGACCAAACCTGTAAAGCTTTGTCTCGGTGGTGTAACTTTTTCTCAGCTTTTTCTCTGTGTTGTCACTAAGGGCAGAGAGTAAGAATAGAACACGCCGTTCTTACAACGTGCATTTTTACCTCTGTGGTTTCCCTCTCTCCATGGCTTCTGAAACAGGGCACTTTTTTCCCTCCTTTCCATTTAAAATTTAAAAGTTTGAGAAGTTTTTTTCTGCAAATAATTAAGCATGTTCATGCATTCCTGGGTCTTCACCTCTTGTCACAGGAAAAACAAAATGGAAAATATAACCATATGGAGGAGGCAGTAATAACAGGATAAAATACTGTTGACCTCTTATCACTTTTCCTTGAAATTAGCATTTATTTTTTTTCTCATTTGATGCACTGTCATTACAGGGTATGTGTGTGTTTTAGTATTTTTATTAATAAACATGGTAATTTAACAACCAGGTTAATGGCAGTTTTAATGAGAAAGAATATTAATTGGACAAGCCGGGGGATCTTTGGGTGGCTGCGGTTTTTTCCTTAGAATCTCGCTCACCCCATCCTCGAAAATACACAGCATATGTGCCAAGGGTTGGGGGTTTGTTTCAATGTTGACAGTTAGTGCACACAGCTTGTACTATTTTGTTTCATTTCACAGAGCCTTTTGCACAAACGCGGATTCACGCCACCCCAGCCATGGGATTTACAGATTGCTAAATCTTAAAAGGTTTGCATAAACAGGCGTCTTGCTATTGATAAGACAGACAATGTGACCATCTGCCTTTCTTCTGCAGCCAAATGAAAATGACATAAAGTATGGGTCTTGTCATATAAAAACTAGTAATTTCCCAGCTCTTGTTAGCATTAATTCCAGCGCTGGTGCTGCAGTGTGCTGCTTGGCAGGCGGCTGCTCTCCCGCCGGGGCCGTGCCCCGGCTCTCCCAGGAGAAGGGCAGCGGCACGGGGGCTCCGTGCCTCGGCTGTCCCCCGGCAGCGCCGCCCTCGCCACCCCTCCCCGGCCTCCCCCAGGATGACCGGTGCTCAGCAGCTCTGCCCCACCAGCACCACCAGCACCATCTCCAAAACGCTCCAGAAAAGGGGTTGTTGGGAGCAAACCGGAGCAGGGCGTGTGGCGGCACCGGCTGGAGTGCGGTTTTCGACTGAAGGCTGAAGGTCAGGATACATCTGCCCCTGTCTTCCTTCTTCCCGCTCCGCAGACAGCTTCCCTGCCCATTAGCCATCCAGCTCCCCGCGCTCGTTTTCGGCAGTGCGTGCTGATTGCGCTGGCTGCCGTTCAGGAGCGGAGCGGTAGGGCAGGAGGACAACGCCGGTGGCCGGGAGGCACGAGCTCGCTCAGCCAGCAGCCAGCCCCGTCCACCCCAGAAACCCTTACCTCCAAAAGGCAAACGAAAGCAAACGGACAAAAAAATCCCCCCACCAGACAGATTTATGGAGCTGATTGTACTTAAGAGAGGCTGAGCAGAGAGCAGCAGGTCAGATTTGCCGTGGAGATGCTCCGACAGAAAACAGTTTTTCTCCAGTGGAACGGGAAATCGCCAGCTCTTTAAACCAGTTTGCAAAATGAGCAGATTTATGGTGATTGTGTGATAACAGCCTACAGTTTATACTGTGTAGCAGCTTTTACAATATTGTCTTAATGCTGCCACCAGAACATCACAGGCAATAATGGTGTTTTCAGGCACTCCATAAATCTTGCATGGCTAATAAAGCAAAACCGAAAATTTACCACATACACAGCAATTCCAAGCTTGCCGCCAAACTGGTAAGGGCTTTTTTATTATGCAAGTAATACCGTGCACGTGAAATACCGAGGACCTGTGTTCAGACTACCTGTCATCACACAGGGGACATGGAAAGACCATCGTCCTCCTCCTCTTCCTCGTCATTAGCCGATCTACGTGCTTTGATGTGTAATTGCAGTAGGTGCATCGTGCTGACGAGTTACCCAAACGCTAACTGTGCCGTTGCACAGGACATCAGGAGTCCTCAAATGCCAATAACAATCAGAGAGCTTGCTACAGGTCCCCTCTCTTGCAGGCTGAGGTTGTCGGTGCTGGGGCTGGCCCAGGGCGTGCGGGTCCCATCTGAGTCCAGCCCCTGCACACACCGAGCACCTGCAGCCCCTCTGCATTTAAGGGAGAGTTACAAGGTCTTGGGGGAAAAACCCCGCAAAATTATTGTTATCTCCAGCTCCAAATGCTGAGAGCGATTGCTTTCTGGTACGCCCGGCGGCGCGTCACGGCTTTGCCCGTGGCTCCCGTGGCAGCGGTGGGAGCGAGCAGCAGACTTCTCCATAAAGCAGGGGGCGAGTGGTCCCTCGGCACAGCAGGACACCAGGCTGCAGCCGGCTTGGACGCTGCCTGGCACTCCGTTCCAGACGCCGGGTTTATATCTTTAAAACCAGCCTCCAACAGTCTGCTAACCTGTCTTTTGTCTCACAAAGAAAACACAGCACATGGGTTTACTTGCTGCGCCCCACGGGTGGCCACTTAGTGATTTATTCACATGCCAGCTCCTTCGGTCGCGTTACTGATGAAGACAAGGTGAGCGTGCCTTGCGGGCACCGGGCTCTGCCCTCTGCCTCCCCTCACCCCGAGTCCCACCGGCCCCAGGATGGACGGAAGGTTTCCACACCACCTTCACCCTGCCAGTGAGTGCCTGACCAGCCCCAGGACAGTGAGACTGGCACCGTGGTCCCCGAGTGTCCCCTGCTCCTTGGGATGCTCACCAAGCACAGTGTGGCTGGCAGCCCTTCAAAAGCACATTTTCAGCTTCAGTGCTGATGTTTTTCTTGTTAAGTCCAAAGTAAATCTTATTTTCCCGGTTTTGAATGTTGATGTAGCTTCTTACTAGCAGACTCCAGTCTCCCGATATCTTCTAGTACAAGATTCCATTGTATTGAAAATCCTTAGTGTACCAGCTTTTGAAAGCCGTAACCAGTGTGCAGGCGATTACATCTTTGGATAAACAAGAGTCAGTAAGTGGATTTCTACACATATAGCAAAATAAATAAATGTATAAATACAGAAGCTTTGAATACGAACAAAATTGTTAAACGTGCAGTAAGGTTCCCAAATGAAATATTAAATAAAAAGATTTATCTTTGAACTCCACCTGTTTCCCGAGCTAAGGTGCTGTCACTGCTTTGGGGTGCAGAGAACAGATTTGGGCAGGGATGCACCACTCCTCTAAAGCCTTTGCGAGGACCTTTGCCACGGTCCTACCACTGTGCCACCACCTTCCTTCACGTTTCAGCCCAACGATCAGAAGATGCAGTCTAGAAAAGGGATCTCTTAGTTCAACATCTTCATCAGTCCGGAGCTTGACCCACATCTTCCACTTCTGTGCGCAGCGCCCGAGGTCGCCTGCCCCGCTGCGGGCTGGGGGGGAACGGAGGGAATCGCAAACTCTTCTCTTCTCAATGAGGCCTGGAAACAAAATTGGTGTGGCCAGAAAGAGCAGAAGCCAAAGGGAGCGTGGTTAGGTCACCCGTGGGCATGCAGAGAAAGGGTGCGGGTGTCTCCGGGTGCCGGGCAGCTGTGGCGTCCCCAGCATCGAAGCCTCACGCTCTGCGAGTGTGAGTTGTGCACGGAGGAATAACGCAGAGGACTTGGAACACATCGGATCGTACCCTGATACCTACCCCGCCACGCCACCGGCGTCTGAAGATTTCAGTGTCTGAAAGCACCTGCTGTCTTACACGTCTCTGTTTCTTTACACGTCCTTGCTTTTTCCCTCTGAAATTTGTGTCTTTATGACACCCCACTTTGTGTTTCTCCCCCGCTGGTTTCAGTCAGGTTTTAGAAGGGGCTGTGTGCTACGATGTGCATCCCTTAACTGATTTTTAAAAGCAAGATATGACTTTAATTGCCTAACTCATTCCAAACGGCATAAGACTAAAGGCAATTGTGAATGCATCCAGCTGGAATAATGTAGTTTACTTCAGCCTTTTTTCAATCTTCCATTGTCAACCTGCACCACAAAGGTGAGATAAGCGCTGTCTCCGTCCCAGCCACTTTCCAAACAGCCGGGTCCTGTTGACCGCACTGGGTCTGACTTTTACAAAAGTGAGGGCTTAAGCAAACTTTTCAGACAGTAAGCCGTCAGCCGGGAGAGTAAAGGGAGCACAGGAAAAGGTTTGAAACCTTGAAAAGTATTTCCAGATACCACCCGCAACGCCTTAAACAGTAGTTTGTGTCCTCGGCGGCGAGTCCCTTGTTTCGCAGCTCCTGTGGCACGTGGTCCGGCTCGGGGAAGGGCTGCTGGGTCGGCCAAGTTCCCTGCTCAGAGCCGACAGGGGGGTAGCAGGTCCATTTTTCACCCTGAAAAAACAGAGTTCCCTCTCAAAAGCCCCTCCAGAGCCTGCAAGCTGGTGCCAAAAATAGCAAACCAAGATCTAGCACCAGACCAGAGTCCCCGTGAAAACAAGCAAAAGGGGACAGAGAGGGGACCTGACACCTGGGGCAGGGAGGGACCTGCCGTGTCATCCACACCGCAGCAAGAAGAAAAGACAGAAGTGCTCAATGTTGGCATTATTTTCTGCCCGTAAACCAGTGACATTACCCAAATAAGTGTCGGGGGGGGAAAGATATGGATTTTTTCTTCCTGAAGAGATTTCTGTGCTCTGGGTTGATCAAAACTGGGAGTGTTGTGGCAGCATCGGGGAAATCTCCCAAACCCCTACAGGTGCCAACAAAGGCAGAATTTGGCTACTTTTCCAGGACTTCTGCTCCAGCAAGCCGCTGGGCGGTGCAAAGACATGGGACATCGCCTAGTTACTCTGGGCAGGATCTGGTCATTTTAAGACAACCAATGCAGAAAAGGCCAGTTCACCTCCGCAATGTCTGCAGTCCCTGCGTGATGGAAACCCGGGGTGCAAACCCACCTCCCGTGCAGGCAGCCCCTGAATGCAGCAGCACGGGAGAGGCCTGTACTCAGGTCTTATATCAGGTTTTATGTTACAGGTCTATCTTTTCTTTTCATCACGGAAGGTTTTTTCTGACTTTTCCCTGTGAATTAAAGCAAGGGAAAATGATTTAATCAAACAGTAAATGGTATGACATCTTCTGAACTCATCCAAAGTGAAGCAGATCTGTTTCACTTCAACCTAAACCAGGTTTTCTTTTTTGGCTAGAGAGCTGAAAATGTGGCTTTTTGCTCAAAACTATTTTAAATCTCTGTTTTTCACCTCTGCTGCAGCCTGCCTCTGTAGCACCCTACATATCTCCCGGGCAACCCAAGCATCCTAAAGGAAATACGGAGACAGAAACTTGCTCCTCCAAGACACGTTTACACCAGGTCACAAACCAGCGACTTCTTTTCTTCCTTCCAGCAGCAATCCCACACTCGGCATTTGGCGCGTTTTCCCAGCCGGAGTTACTCCGGGCACCCCAGCCATGGAGCATCCGTGGGCAACCTCCTGGCCAAGCGAACAGACCTGCAGCCCAGGCGGGAGGTGGGGAAGGTGCAGGAGCACCCCAGCGGCAGAATCACCAGAAATCTCCCCAGCAACAGAAAGCCTTTTGGATACGTTAAAAAAGACATGAGAAGCAAAGGCGAGTGTTGAAAAGAAGCCGTTTTTCTTTTTAGCAGGTTCAAATGGGACTTTCTTGGAAATCTGGATTTTAATCCAACAGAGGATCCCCTTCAAAGCTTGGCTTTCTCTTGAGCTACGTTATCAAAGCAAACTCACAATTTCAGCTGATCGGAAGGCAAGAAAGAAGCTTCAAGTGAAATGCCCAGAAAATTAGATTAATCAGAGTTGATAAGAATCAAGTGAGACAATTCTGCAGTGTGAACATGACCGAAAATTGTAAGATAACTGATAAAGTATTCCAATGACAATATCTGATTAAAATAAACAAGTTATTATTTTCACAATAATTTGTTTAGTGGTGTCACACTATGCTCTGAATGAGAAAAGACAAAAGCATCTTTGTGATCTAATTACTTTAAAAAATCCTATTAATGTAGCAATTTGATCCAACTGTTTTTGAGGTGTCCCTGTTTAGAACATTCATCCCTATGACAACAGAAATTTTAAAATGCTTCAGTTATTTTGGAACAGAATATCTTTTGAAGGAGATGTCCTAGCATGATATGCAAAAATTTCAAGAATAATGTAAGAGAAAAATAAAGTTCAGAAAATCCTCTAAAAGTAGGCCTGAGGATGGATGACAAATGTGAAAAATTCCTTCAAGTCTCAGTTACAAAATATGATAGCATGAGGTCCCAAAAATCTAGTTTTAGCAAAACATCACGTGGCAATGCGGCATTGGGCATTTCCCCATGGTAAATAATGTGACTTCCCTATTTTTTAAGCACATGCAAACTAAAGTCGCCTAATGTCTTCTGTTCTTTTCATCTTTTCATTGAACACTTCCATGGATAGATATTCCATTGAATATCGAAAATATGTTGACTTAACACTTTCTTTTCAGGATTTCTGAAGTAAAAGTTCAATTTTCAGTTAAAGTTTGATCACGTCAACTCATTTTCCCAGAAAGACAGAAGAAAAGGCCAAAGCAACAAAATGCAATTTCCAGCCCTTCAAGTACAACTCCGAAAGCTCGTCAGCTTCTTAAAGCGGGACCATCAAATAGAATTTACTGTGGAATAAAATTTAGCTAAACCAGAGACAGAAAGGCTGTGTCCAGCTGCTGCCAGGCCCCGCCGCATGCCATGCCGTGCCGTGCGGTGCAGTGTGGTGCGGTGCGGTGCGGAGTGCCGGGAGCTCCAGCAGCATCGCTGGCACCAAGGGCGGGAGGCGCTCGGCTGTCCCTGCCCCGACTGCCACCGAGAAGCGGCTGACGCTGCCGGCGCTGCCGTGAGCAGCCGCCCCTTAACTCTCATGTGCGCAGGTGAGAGAAGCAAACGTCAGGTCTTAGTTTTATTCCTGAAGCAGTCACCTGCATGATACTGAAGATGATCATAATGTGTATTCTTCCTGCGAAACGTCTTTTTTCTCCTTGCAACCTTTTCCACAAATCAGCTCTCATTAATTATTGTCCTGGTTTGAGCGACACAGGATTAATTTCTCCTTCAGTAATTTTACTTTTCGGTAAGGTCTCTTCTAATGTCTGGGAAAGCAGCACTTTTAGAAGACTCCAGTGTCCGAATTTGTGAAAATATTTACTTTACAGCCAGCCATGGTGGGGGGGTTTCAAGGTCTCAGTGTTTTTGAGCTCGCCAGGCGCAGGATGAGGAGGAGCGAGACCCGGGCACTTGACCCAAGCTGGCCAACAGGGTTATTTCAGACCACAAACGGCACATTCCATAGAAATTAGAAATTTTGCTGAGGAGTTGGGGCTTTCCCTTGATGGCTGCCATCCTGAGAACTCCCTGCCCTGGTGCTGGAGCCCTGAGCCCTTCCCTTCCTCCCCAAGCTGCAGCGCTCCCAGTGTCCCACATTGGCTGTCCCCTGCTGGGAGTGCACGGCTTCCTCTGGATAGAATGGGCTGAGTATAATCCTGTATATTTATATTGGTATGGGGATCAATATTGGTTCTTTAGTGTTATTACTGTTAATTATTTAGTCTTATTCTATTCAATCTGTTTATATTTCATCCCTCGGGTTTCCTTGTTTTTCCCGATTCCCCTTCCTGGGTGGGGAGGGGTCATCGGGTGAGAGAATAATTGCCTAAGTGACAATAAATTGTTGTGGGTTCCTCCATCTATGACAATTACCCTGAGTTACGATATGATACAGTCATTATTTGCTGTGTTCAGGTTTGTGCAGCATATTCATTGTCTGGTCTGTTTTCCAGCTAACGGCAAAGGACCGTTCAGCTGTTTGCAGCTGCGCGTGGCGTCGTCGCGGGCACCGGAGAGGGTACGAGGGGAAAACGCAGAGAGCTGTCAAGCAGGATGTGATCCTTGGTTTCACATTCGAATTGGGAGATTGGATCCATATGAATTAAAAATAAAAATGTTTCGTTTGTTCTTCAAAGTAGAGAAAGACTTGTGAAGAAAAAACATAAAATGAACAGGGAAAATGCCCGTACAATGACGAGGGAAATACCAGAACACATTAGAGGAAATCCACTAAGAAAATAAAATAATCTTTATGTGCATGTTAATATGTGTGACTTTCATTACACGGGCCCAGAAGTGATTTTGGGACCATGTTCGGAAGCAGAAATTTAAACCCCCTCAGAGATTGAGCACTTTGACCACTCGAACCCCGGGTGGCTCTGGGGGCAGAAGCACTCAGTTCCGCGGGAATGTTTGACAGCTTTAATCGCTGTCTGACCAGAGGACTCGATACCATCCCCAACTGCCCCTTGACTCCTCTCTTGCACCTCCTGCATTCTGAACCGCTTGACTTAGAAATGAGATGAGTCTTTTCCTCCTCGTGCACGGGTCTGTGACTTTTGTGGCATCTGACCGCTTCTGTTTTCTGAATAATTCACAGAGAATGCCCGAAAATGTCAAATTCAAATGTGGGAAAGTATGTTGTTACTTATAAGAGGCTCTTGTAGGCAAACACCTAATTACCCAGGATGAATCTGAAATAATGCAGAAAACTGAGTTTCTCAGGTTCTTGTGGCAGCTCACATCCTCCGAGCGCAGAGCTGCGGGCTTCAGTGCTGGATGAAAACCTGGAGGCAGAAGGGAGCGTCGTCTGGTCCGAGCTGCTCTGGCCATCGGATGAGGAGCAGGAGTTCAGCGGGTTTCACATGTGCCCGGTCTGATCACAGAATCACAGAATCAGCGGGGTTGGCAGGGACCTCTGGAGATCATCTAGTCCAACCCCCCGCCAGAGCAGGGTCACCCAGAGCAGGTTGCAGGTTTGATGGGATCACCAAAACTTCCCCTGCAGGACGAGAGGTGGCCGGCCCTGGGAGATGAGGGCGGAAAGGAAAGGCTGAGCGACAGGGGACAGGGGACAGCCACACCAGTGCCCGTCCCCACACCTCCTCTCTGTGCACTGGACAGCCTGGACAAGCATCCAGGCAGCAGCGGCATTTGGATTCCTCCCTCACTGTGGTCATTTAGTGAGCATCTCTAAAATCCTGATGATTTTCTGTGGTTTTGGGAGATGAACCCAAGTGAATCTCTGTTGCAAGTTTAAGGACCAGCACTATGTATTCGCTTTTGCCAGATTAGGTTGATTTAGAATGTGCTTTAATGAAGTGTGTTGCTATGGTGAGGCTAGTTTCAAGGGCGTCTGCTAAAAAAGAAAAGCAGCAGAAGAGTAAATCATCCAAATCAGATCGATGAGAAACCAGTTGCTAGCGTTGTGCCATTCCTTTGCCAGTTTTGGCTTAGCTGGATGAAGAGCAGCCCAAGCCGGGAGCCCTTCATGGGTCGCAGCGGAGGAAAGGCGATGCTCGTGCATCGGGGGGCAGTAACGGAGCAACGTTAAACAGTGACACAATGTGCTGTTAGGAGATATTAAGCCATCAAGACCCTCCCTCATTACTCTGGCATTTCTGAAGCACCTTTGGTCACCCTGGCGCAGCTGCCGGCAGCCGCCTGGCACCGCAGTCTGCCCGGTGGGGCTGGGGTCTGTCCACCCCGCTGGGGCAGCGACCGGCCGGCAGGACAGGGCTGTCCCCTGTCCCCTGTCCCCCAGCCGGCAGGCGGCTGGGGCTGCGGGCAGCATGTGGCGATGCTGCAGATTAAGCCATTTCCTTTATCTTCCTCTCCAAGGCTCCTTAATTAACTTTTCTATTGTGTACCTTGATTAGATTACTTTTCTTCCTCTAGGCTACTTCTCCCACTTTATAACCCCCTTAAAATGTGGCTGCATAGCTTTCTAAGTCATAAAGCATCATAAAAATTAGTTTTAACAGTTTCTGTCAAGATTTATAACACCTATCTTGCTATACTCAACATAAGCAGAGGGAAAACAAGACCGATTTGTGGTCAGGTCTTGCTGCGACCAGACACCTTTCCTTGTCACTGCATGGACAGGAACATGCGTTCCACAAAAGGTGGGATCAGAGCCCCGTTCACGGACCCAGGATGGGATCAGGAATAGGATCAATCCCACCTTACCGTCCCCTTTCCTCTGAATGCCGTAGCCTTTTCTACCCGCACACCACAGCAGGTCTGCTGCTTCAGGGACATATATGCATGGGCATCCAGAGAAGGCTGTGAAGAGGAAATGACTGACCGCTGCGGTTCAACAGAGCGTCAGACTCAGGACGTACGGAGCTGCAGCACCGCCGTCAGCTGGCGTGAGACCGGGTCCTCACGGCAGGAAGGAGGTCTCCTTGTCCCAAATCCAAATCATGCTCTTGCTCCCAGAGCTGCTGCTAGCTTTCTCAAGCCAGTACAAAGTGTTCCTGTTGCTACAGGTTTTGGACAGAAAAAACCTGTTCTCAACTACTATTTGTTCTGGAGGAGGAAGAGGAGGAGGAGGAGGAAGAAGAGGAGGAGGAGGAGGAGGAAGAGGAGGAGGAGGAGGAGAAGGAGGAGAGGCAGTAAGGGTCTTGCCCCCAGTGCCAGCCAGCAGCGCCCAGTTGCTGGCCGAGGGACCCACTCCAAAGGACCTGAGGAAGAGGTATCTCCAAGTTGATGGGTGAAGCTCCATGTCATGGCACAAAAAAAGCAAAGACAAGACATAAGGAGCACAGAGCAGTCAGGCGGCTCCCCTGCCATGGCCCGTATTGGTGTGATTATTTTTTTTTTTAAATCTTAACCAGATTGCGTTGTTTACATTTCAGTTATTTACAAGTTCCTAGAAGGCACTGTCAAGCCTGAAAGTGATGAATGTCTATTTGTTGGGTCTGGGGAGCAGAAAGACCAACTTTCCTGGCTCAAGAGCCGACGTGAAGGCTCTGGCTGTTCAGAGCTCTGGCCCAAAACGCTGGCCAGCCCTTGCTCTTCATTGTGTCCCGCCTGCCGCCTGCTTGCCCTCCTGTCTGGCACTTCAGTACAAACCATCCCAAATGTGGTCAGGTCCCAAACACTCTTCTGGGGCTTTGAGCCTAGGAATTGACTCTAAGCGGTTTGGAGAACAATGGCACTTTAAAGACTAGGGAAGATGTGGGTGCAACAAATAAACAAGAGTTGGAATCAGAAACAGCCATTTAAGTAACAAAACTTTTTGCAATGTGATTGGCTTGTTTATTTAGTGACTCTTTGTGGGAAACTCCAGCCTCTCTTCCCAGAGCCACTGGGGACACAACATCTGCCCTGACTTTGACGAGGCAGCTGGCAGCAACGTGGTGCCGTTGTTAAGCCAGTCCTCTTCACCTTCCGATGCGTATCGGCTCTTTTAGCAGGTATTTCTGCGATTCTTTGCTTCAGTGTTCAAACTTCCAGCAGAACTTCATCATGTGATCAAACTAATTATAAAGGTCAAGGCATTTGCAACATAAAAGAGCAAATATAAAGGTCCTTTTCTTCCTGTCACCGCTGTCAGGTTCTGCCAAGTGGATGCTGAGATTTCAATGGAAGTGGTGCAGCGTTGGGGCTGGGCTGAGGCATCTTCCCACTGCACTTGGAAAAAAACAAGAAAAGAAAAAGAAAAAGAAAGTCCCCAATCCCCTTAATAGGTTCCTTGATGGTTGTCGCTGTGTTCCAGACTTCGCTCCCCACTCACACCATTAACAGCCTGGTTTAACCTGTGCAGGGAGCAGCACTCAGTCACCGCTTTGGGGTATTTCCGTTATTAACGCTTACTCCTTTGGCTGTCATTGAGACTTCAGTAATAGTCATATCCTTGACCAACTAATTTGGAAAGGTCAAGCCCAAACTCAGAAACACTCATTAAGGTTTTATTGGCTATACACTCAGCAAAGACAGGACAAAGGCGAAGAATTTCTCTTGAATGTGGGCACTTGCATGCTTCAGTTCAAGCAGCCTCTCTCCTAGAGGCGTTTGTTCTCTCCCAGCAATGTATGCAATTTCATCAGGTAAAATTGAAAATCCCACTGATGCATTTGCTACCTTGACAATATAATTTCTCACTGTTTGACCACAAATTCCATTTAATTCATTCTGGGCTCAGGATGGCACGTAGCACACCATAACAGGGGCTGTTTCCAAGTGTGCCCTCAATACTTTTTTCCCTTGTCCTGCTGAAGAACTCAGGCAGTTTTTACATGTTCCCTTTCCTGCTTTCTTGCACAGTGGAACCGTTAAAACGGGGGTGATCTGCCTTTACTGAACCCAGTCCCCCAAGTGCAATGGGGACACTGCTCAGGGTCCTCGGCCTCTTGCCCACCGGGTTTTGTTCAGGGGGTGGAAGGTTTCACAGGGCATTCCCGGCGCCTGGCACGGCGAGAGCTGCATGGTGACTCAGGGCTGCGTTTCCCCATGTCTCCAAGGGTCCCGGGTTCCTCGAGGTTCATGTGGCTGCGCAAAGCTGCCTAAGGACGGTGATTTTCACGTACAACACAATGAATGCGCCAAATTGTCTTAAATATTAAAAATTCAAGTGATGAATACTTCAAAGTTTATTTTAAGAAATATTAGGAATTGGTGGAGATAAACGGATGTAAAAACTGGGGATCTCCTATGAGAAACAATGGAGGCTCTGAGGAGAAATTAAATACGCTATTTGAAATATATTATCCACTTTTAAACAGTGCATAATTTAGTCAGTTGGAGCCTGTATGCTGTGCTACGAAGTTTGCTATCATGGGCTCCCTTCGGCTCCCCCCAGCACCGCGCAGTTGCCCCCTCCTCTCAGCAGCACGGCTCTGCCCCATGGGTGCCCGCCCGCCTGCCCCACGATGCTCTCGCTCTTCCCCACGGCAATCCCCCTGGTTCCCCACTCCCGCTGCCGGCGCCTCCCCCCGGCAGAGCATCCCACCCCCCCACGGGCAGCCTTCCCTGGGCACCCCAGCCCCACACGCCTCTCCTCACCCCGGCTGCCCCCACTCAGCTCACAGCCCCCGGGCTGAGCTGCCTCCGGACAGGTCCTGGGCGGCAGCTGGGACTGGGAAGGGACAAATTCCCATGGCAAAAACTCTGGGATAAGAAGAGTTTTCCTCCCAATAACAGAGACATCCAAATGAGAGAAGTGCACAGGGCCCCTCTGATTTCTGTTCTTATTTATCTCTGTTGCGGTTGCACATACCTGCTCCGGTATTTTCCTTTACAACCAGTGTTTAACACAAATCGACACCTTGTTGTCCTGAAGACACGAAATAGTAAGGCTGCTTGCTAGCTAGGAGTGTAAAATGGAGTGTCCCATAAAAAATAAAGTGACCACGACAAAGGAACAACAATTTAAAAAAATGGTAAAACAAAAAAAAAGCTAATATTTATTTGGAATGAGAAAATAAGGACTACTTATTCTACGTGTTCAAGGTCAAGAGCATGGCTTGGAAGCGGCAGCTGCTTTAGAAAACCAGTGTCGGATATCAAACTACTGGAATGAAAATCTGGAAGCTACAGACCTTGGAAAACACATCTCAAATTCAGTAAGAGATCTGAGTTTCCATAAAGCACTATGATTCCTCCACTTAGGGATAATAATCTACATTGTTCTCGGAAAGCAAGATGTCAGTAGCATAAACCAAATAAGTAATAGACACTTCTTAGGCATCACGAGGATAATAGCTCCCAAGACAAAATGAGGTGGGTTATTTTTTATCATGAAATACTCCCGAGAGGTAGGCAGTCACCTGGTTTGTAATCCAGACATTGCAGACCCAAAGGAATTTTGTTTGAGTGTGACAGGGAGCGGGAAAGGTTTCTGTCTCATGAAAATTCATTGGAAATTACATTAGTACTGCTGGGAAGGCAATAGCATCAAGCAAGAGTGGATGCACTGCCTCATCCATGTGTATCCCATTTACTAAAGTCTCAGTCTCCACCGTACTAATGGTCCTAACCAAAAGACCACGGTACATCGAGGAGGTAGTGACCCACACAGCAGTTTGGTGCTGCTGCTGCACACCCCCTGGCTGTGGGATGGACTCCCCGGCTAATCCCGACGGAGGAGCCTGTGGCAGCTCCCATTGGCATCTGGGCACAGACTGCCTGCCTGGCCCTGGCTTTGTCTTGCAGTGAAGCAGCATGTCATCATGTGAACATCCTTTTGTTTGACAGTAGAGATGATGGATAGGGTTGTGTTCTCCTAGGAAAACCCCATAGGAGCGCTGCAGACTAAAACGCCGAGGCAGTGCTCCACCGATGGGACCCCGCAGCCTGCCGTGCCTGGGTGGGATGTCTGTCCAATGCTGAGACACTTGGGGTCACAGCATCTGAAGGGACATCGGATTGCCATACTACCTGCTCTTCCCTGCTAGTGTTAGCTCCAATAAATAGTATCTTAATCTGTACATGACGGAGTCTGAGTGCTTTTACCAACACCATCCTAACAAACACCTGCACCAGCGCATTACAGGGACTTGCAATTATTGGCATGGGGTGACAGCAGAAAGCCTTGGAAAGCAGATAATCAATACTAATAAATTAGTATTTAAAAAATGGCTTGTACATGCTCGACTCATTTAATAGACCAATGATACTCATTTTTAAAATGCCCATGTTGCTATGTTTTCAAGAGAACAGAAGGGAAGGTGGGAGTCTCTTCAGGAGCTCCGGAGCCTGGAGAACGCAGCCTTTCCTCCTCTTCTCCGCCGTGGTTCATGGCTGCCGGCTCGCTGTGCTCTGCCTTCCCTCCCTGCTTACTTTGGTCCGCACGCGTCCGGTCGGTCCTCAGCCACACAGGCTCCAGGCACCGCCGCGGCCTCGCTGCCCGGCGGCACGGCGGCCACGATCCATCGCTCGGCACCTGCACAGCTCTCGCAGGAGAGAAAAGAAAAATCTTCCCAGTGCGCAGGTCTTGGTGAAAGTATAGTTGGGGTCAATGTCCTTTCAAATCACTCACCATCTCCTTTTATCCCAGCCCTTTCTGAGCCCTGCTAGTCTAGCAGAGGTGAAAAGCTTCCTTTTCTTTCCAAGAAGGAGCCACAGACAAAACCTGCAGACATGCATTAAACTGCAATTCATCCCGATCATGATAGAGTTTGTTCTGAACTGAGATAAGGAATTAAAGTAACACTTCTTTTTTTTTCTGCATTTCTTCGCAAAAGACTTGTTTATACCAGCTTTTGCTGATCAGATATAGAAAACAATAAACTATTTTTAACCAATTAATTTAAAATTGTTTTTGCAACGTTCTGCTTAATCACGAGCTTTGTGCCTACCTTAAAAGAAATCCAAACACCATCTGCATATTTAAAGCACAGGCCAGCAGCATTCCCATCACACAACACCACCGGTGACCACTGGTGACCACTGGTGATCAGTAGCGGCTCCTTCTCCTACCCCAGGGCTGGGAAAGCTGCAGGACCGGCCGGCATGGGCTTGGTCCCCAGGTCAGTGTCACTGCTGGTGTCCCCCCTTTCTCCCACCACGTGCTCCCGCTGCGGCGTCACCCAGTGAGGG
Organism: Burhinus oedicnemus; assembly: GCA_008921705.1. NCBI lineage: Eukaryota > Metazoa > Chordata > Aves > Charadriiformes > Burhinidae > Burhinus > Burhinus oedicnemus. Next base: position 849,671 of record VFFE01009081.1, on the reverse strand, counting down.
TCACTCGCCCTTACCAACCTCGCCGTTGGGACATGGTGCAAACGAGCAATACGGTGACAAAATCAGCCTTTTAAAAGTAATTATCATTTACTCTCGAGAGTATGAACAAGTGTAAGAACGGAGGACTTTTGCCAAAGCTGTGCACGCATCTTCCTCCCTCACCCTTTCCCTTAGTTTATGGTAGCACAGGCACTTCGGCATCTGCTGACGGGGGCCACGTCCCCCAGCACAGCTCACCCCATCCAGCGTCTCAGAGGCTGCCGGCTCTCGGTGGGACACTCCGCAGGCAGGCTGTTCCGCCTGGCCACGGGACCCCAGCTAACTGACACAGTGCTTGAAGGTCTACTCTTAATCTTAATGTCTTTTTTCCTATCTTTTTAAATAAAAAATAATGGCATATTTTAGTCTATGAGAATGCACACTTCGTTTAAATCAGTACATATACATTTTTTTGTATAAAGGAAGACAAAAAATTGAGGGGCTGTACTGCAGATGTCAAGTAAAAACAATCACTAAGTTAAACGCCGTCCAACGTGCAGTGGCTGACAGTGATAAGTACCAGCATCGTCTGATTTCTTGATAAACGAGGCCAATCTCCACGCGTGGAGGTTTCCAAGCGCAGCGGTTCGCCCAGCTGTGCAGCCAGCTGCAGCTGGCCCCAGCAGAGCATCCGAGGCTGCGTTGGCGCGGAAGGGCGGGCGCCGTCCCCACCCAAACCTTCGTCACAGCGCATGAACTCCAGCCATGATTAATACATATTGGCAAGAGGTTCGAGGGAATTCTCATTGCTGATGCCCAGGCTGTATTCATTCTGTTGATAAAGATGATTCTTCATCCCCCAAGACTTTCCGTTTGACATCTGTTATGTCTACGAGGAACTTCTCCTTTCACCGCTGCAATAAAGAGCAGCTTTATAATTGACTTCGGTAGAAGTCAGATCACCCTATATCCGCACACACGAATAAAAGATCGAAAAGAGAAGCAATGACCTCAATCTATTCTCCAAACTTTCATCATTACTCTCTACAGCTTGAGTCCTCTTCTTTCAAAGCTTGTCGTGAGTTTAAAATTCACAGCATGTGTACAGAAAAAAACCCGCAAACCCTTAAATGGCACAAATCAACAAATACGGTGATGCATTATCAAATTAAAGATTAGAAATAGAAATGTTTCTTGTAAAGTATAATCCTCGCCTTGATCCACGCATTTAAAAAAATCAATAAAATAATGTGCAACAACCATGCAAGGCTTCTTTTAATGACTTGTGTCTTAATAAATACCATATTCATTACAAACCTCCATCAAAATATATTATCTACACTTGCCCATGCTACTTTTCCTTGATTAGAAAGCTTCACCTTGCTAAAGCATGAAAAATGGATAAGAATGGAACAGAATACAAAAGGGCCACTTATTATTTGTCATTTGGCAGGGTTTGCCCTTTTAAAGCAGATATCAAAATTTTAAATGTGATCTTATAATAGCAGCAGATTTCTTCTGGAGCCATCTGTGACAGACGCTGGGGAACTGCAGAATATTTGGACACTATTGCATTAATATTAGAAATGTTGCGTCTGTCTTTTTGGGCTGAGCAGCGATTGCACTGCTGGCTTGAGGAAGACAACGAGGAACACATTTGCAGGAACTAAAGCCAAGAGGGGGTAATTAATGCCTTTCTCCAGACCTTTATACGTGCAGGCAACAAATCATTTGGAATTACAAATTACACACATAAGTTTCTATCCTTGGAGAAAACAACAACAGCAACAGAGCAGCTGTGATTGGGGAGGTGGGCTGGAAGTGCCGAGGTTGCTGTTGGGGATCACCGAGGACCCCGTCCATGGTGATCCCGTTAAATTTCATCCTTGGGGATCCTGTTAACTTAAGGGAAGAGCTCGTAGGACTTACTGCCTTGTGGCCAGACTCGGTGCACGTGCCTCAGCTCCCCGTGCCCCGTGCCTATACACCGTGCCCGTTGCATCCTTATGTCACAGCAGGCAAACCCACCCTTGCACGGCAGCTGGACTGGGAGTGTGTGGGCATGCTGGAGCACTTATGAAGCCAGAGGACTGCATGGAGCCACCACCCTAGCTGTGTCCTAATGCGCTTCACCAAGTTTGGTGTCCCCAGGGGACCTCCCTGCCTGCCACCTCTCCCAACACATATTCGGGATCCCGGAACACCTCACCGCATTTCAGGTGCTGCACAGATCAGCTGAAATAGACATGTCCATATCCAGCAGAAATTCTTGTAGGACTGTAATATTTGATATACAATCTTCAGTATCTGCTTCAACCTTCAGTCTTGAAGCTTGTTTGCGGAGCAAAACATCCAAGATTTAAATGTGGCTCCCAAGGGGGGTCCTGGCCATGTCTGGAAGGGAAACAGCTCCCTGTATTTATCCCGTAAACAGCCCCTTGTGCCAGGGCTGGTGCATCCTTTCCCCATGAAGCTGGATTTCACAGTGGCAGCAGAAAGTTGTCCCCAAGGGCTGGGCACCGCAGGCATGGGACGCAGCCCCCATCCCATGTGAGCACTGGTGTGATGATCCTGTCCCCCCGTGTCCCAGCCAGGATGGTGACGCTGCTGTCCCCCCGTGCCCTAGAAGGGATTGTGACACTGCTGTCCCCACCGTGGCCAGCCAGGAGGGCGGCCCTCCTGGGTGACTGCTCCCTCCCCGCCACGGCACGGCTCTGATCCGGCGCCTTCACGCAGGGTGATGATAAATGGCCAGGTTTGTGTTTTCACACTGTGCAGGAGGTGTTTCTGCACAGTTCAGGAGCGCCTGGAGCATTTCTCGCTTAGCGTGGTATCTGGACAAAATATTGTGTACGTGGCTTTTGTTTATATTGTTTTATTTGACTGTAGGTAGCACTTTATCTATTACGTGAAATAACAAACTCTCCCTGTTTGCTTACCTGAAAACCATCTGACTCCATCCACGAGCACAAACACTAGGAGACCTAATTCCTTCAAGATATTTACCAAAAGATTTAATAATGATTGGACTGGATTTATTGAAGAGAGACGGCATTTTTTATCTTAAACAGTACTAGAGACCCTTCTCCCCAGCTGCCTGAACCAATTGATCTGATAATAAATTCCACAAAATGAGCAAACAGCCAGTATCAACTATGTAAAAAACCCAAACTGCCCTCCTGAAATATTATCATCTAATTAAAATTAAACATTATTACTGCCTACGTAAGTCTTCTGCTTTCACAAGCAGGGTCTTTCAGATACGTTCTTCTCCTGCCGGCTCAGGGGACTGCTTGGTTTTTTTCTCCCAAGTTTACTATTGGATATCAAGTCACTGCATGACAGCTCAGCCCCGATCAAGGCACTGGACGTCGCTGCTTTGACCTTCGCATCTTGACCACAGCAGGGCCGGGCCCGTTTTCTCACCACGGTACAAGCTTAGCTGAAATTTCTTGAGAAGTGACAAACCACTATTTCCTCTGATACCTCATCCCAAGGAGACAAATTTAAATGAATAAATAAGCAGAATGCGCGTATTTCAATGAAAGCACAAACTTGGCCATTTGCAAGGAACTATGTGCAAATTCAGTGGAAAATGCAAAATTTAACCTTAGCCTGCTTTTCACTTTGAGCAGATTACCCCTTTCATCGGCAGATTACCGCTGCTGTACCAGAGACGGCTGCAAAAGTGCGAGTGACGACGTGCTGGGGCAGCGTTATCGGCGCCGCAAGGTGAGCCGGCAGAGCCCGGGCGGCCGGCGGGGAGGCTGGGATGCAGGCGGGTCTCCCTTAGATCCCCCGTGCGGAATGCAAAGCCTCTGAGTCAGGGAAATAACACGCTCAGATCTGTGAGGATGCACTCTCGATACGTATCTGGCTTAAACCTTCTCTAAAGCATTTCTGAAAAATCTGAAGAAGCCTCCAAAAAAGAAAATGCAAATAAATAAATGCTATTTTTTAAGGGCAGTGAAGAGGATTAGTGCGAGTCACACCCCCTCTGCTCAGATTTGCATTCGGCATTCTGATGGCACTTGACTCTGAAATTATTCCAGTAAAGCGGAAAATTAATATTCTAATATGTCTGCTTCTCCAGCAACTAAAAATAAGTAAAGTGGAAGTAGTAGAGAAGAAAATGTTTTACTATTAACTATGTATATGAATATTTATTGTAACTTGCCATCAGACATCTGCCTATCAGGGTGCCTGTTCACTCAATGTACTGTGAAACACTGTGGGAACCACAGCAGCAATTATTTTCACATTGTATAGAAAAGAGGTGAACAATTAATTGCTGATAGTCTTTTGATTAGCTTTCACCACCATTTTTTGCCTGGATATCCAGCATACCTTGCAAAGTGCACTGCAGGAGGGAGTCCCACCAGACACCTTTGCTTCCCCCAAGAGCGTGTGGCTGTGGACGTGGGTGGGCAGGACACTTGGGGCTGGCACTGGGACCCCCCGGAGCCACCGCCTGGACAAAGCAGGGGGGTTTGCAGACCATGTGCACCCAGGGCCAGGCCCCCATGGGACCAGAGCCCCAAGCCCCTGGCCAAGGCATGGCCACAGGGATGGATATGGAGAGAGGAACAGCCACAGGGACAAGGATGGACATGGGGACAGCCACGGGCATAGGGACAGCCACAGGGACAGCCATGGTGAGGGGAATGGGGACAGACATGGGGACATTTATAGTGATGGCCATGGAGATAGCCACAAGGACAGCCACAGTGACAGCCACAGCAACAGCAACAGCCACAGGGACAGCTACAGGGACAGAGATGGCCACAGGGATGGCCACAGAGATGGGAACAGCCATGGGGATGACCACAGGGATGGTCATGGGGAAAACCACAGAGATGGGAAAGGAATGGGGATGGCCACAGAGATGGCCACGGGAACAGGGACAGCCGTGGGGAAAGCCATGGGGATGCCAAAGGAGACGGAGATGGCCACAAGGATGGCCACGGTTATGGGAACAGCCATGAGGATGACCGCAGGGATGCCACAGGCATTGCATCCAGGCTCCCAGCTGTGAACGCAACATCCTTGGCCACCGTGTTTCCTTGGGCTGTGCCTAGCTTTAACATCTGCTGTTTGTAGATGTAAATGTCTCCAAGTGCCAGCGGCAGAGACATGAACAGAGTGGCAAGACCCACCTGCAGTGCATCTGTGTTTGCTCACAGGAAACCCTGGCAGAGGTCTCCATGCTGCAGTTTGTTACTTGGAAAGTTACAGTTACGTGGAAAATAGATGAAGTCTCACTTTTCTGTAGGAAAACCAGATGTTCATAAATTAATAAGAATACATAAGCTGAGATTTTCATTGATATTTATAAATATTTATGTTTGTTTAGAGCAGACCCTTTTCTATAACTTCTCTTGCTACTTTTTCAGTAAACCTGAAAGCCTAAATGTTTATAGTGTCAGTTTGTGTTTTAAAATTCAGTTTAATGCTCATTTAATGATTTATGGTGAACATGCCATGAGTATAAATGCCTTCTTGCTCATTTTCTTTGCAGAGTATTGGATCTGCCTACCTGGAGCCCAGGTAAGATGGCAGACTTGTTTCCGCGCTGGTCTAGTTGGCCGTGGTTTCACGCAGCCCTTTCTCCACTGGGATGGTGCTGCGGGTGTTTCTGGTGTGGCCAGAGATCAGGGCCAGCTCTTACCCAGGGGAGACTGAGGCACGCTGCTCCTTGTCCTGCTTTCAGCTGGGAAAGAATTCATTTTCTTTCTGGTGATAACTGTGAGAGGTGTGTCAATAATGCATATTGTTTTACTTGTTGCTGAGTGACGTTTATACTTTCCAAGGACTCTTTTCAGCTTCCCATAGCGGCTGAGAAGGAGCACAGACAGAACAGTGAGCCAGGCCAATGGAATATTCCATATTATGGAAGCTCAGTATAGAAATGGGGTTTGGCCAGGGAGGGGGAATCCACGATCTCTGCTTGCAATTCACCAATCCACTGGGTGGTGAGAGACTGGCTTGTGTCGTTATTGCTATTGTTAGTTTCCCTTTCTGTTACTGTTCTATTAGACTGTCTTTACCCCAGCCAACGAGTGTTTTCCTTTCCCTTTCCCCTCCTTTTCTCCCTCTTCTCCCTGATCTGCTGGGGGAAAGGGGGAGAACTGTGCAAGCGGCTGCGTGGTCCTGGTTGCCAGTTCGGGTTAAACCGTGACACTCCTCCACAGGCAGCGTGTCCCCCTTTGTGTTGTAAGAGAGGAAAGAAAGGGAAAAGTGGAAGAAATATTGGATACGGTTCTCAAAGTATCTGTGGTGGTGATGGTCAGACTGGGCTCCAGCAGGTGCCAGAACCAGCATTGTCTGCTGGGTGATGGAACACCAGTTGCCGTGTGCTGGTGTGCTTTCAGATCCCTCTCTGCACTTTTTGGAAGGCAATAATAGTACGGGAAGAGTCTTCAGCAGATGGTGGGAGTGCTGACAGTGAGCTCTAGGACATGAGGTAATGGGCACAAACTTGACCATAGGAAGTTCCATCTGAACATGAGGAGGAACTTCTTTCCTTTGAGGGTGGCAGAGCACTGGCAGAGGCTGCCCAGAGAGGTGGTGGAGTCTCCAACTCTGGAAACATTCCAAACCCGCCTGGACGCCATCCTGTGCAACCTGCTCTGGGTGACCCTGCTCTGGCAGGGGGTTGGACTGGATGATCTCCAGAGGTCCCTTCCAACCCCGGTGATTCTGTGATCCTGTGATTCTGTGACCGGAGCCCGGCGTGGGGGCTGTGGGCTCGGACGCCTTTGCAGCACCAGGGTGGGTGTTACACAGGAGCAGGGGGCTGCAGAGCGCTGCTGGGTCCACTCCTCTGAAATTATTTATCCAGCTCATCAGCTACAAGTTAACTCAGTGTAAATGCATCAGCATAGTGCACCTATGTCCATATTTTGGTGTGTTGAGAGAGAGAATTTTGGAAGCAAAGAAAATGAGGGATTGGGGCAGGAGGATGAGTTGCAGCGGAGGAACCGGAGCCCAGGTAAACCCATGGCACCACAGCCACCTCCGGAGAGCACTGGGCACTGCTGTTTGGTCTCTGTTATTCACAATATTAAAATCACTGAGGTGTAAAATTGTAGGCGTAGCGTCAAGCACAATGTATTATTTCTCTGTTCGGAAAAGACAAAACCCGCTGGGCGTACCAAGGTGTCGATGTGCTTCTCCTCTGTCGGCTGCCCTGCAGCAGCGGGGGACGGGAACGACCCTCTGCCCTGGGGCCTGGGGACCTCCTGCAGGACAGACCTCAGCCCCAAATTGCTCACAGGTATTTTCATTACAGGGCAAAGGCGGAAATTCAGAATTTGCAGAAGCAAAAGGAATTTTACCAGATCTAGAAAATGCTGGAGTCTAGCACATTTTTGGTCGCAGGAACAGAATTACACTTCCAGGTCAATAAGACACGAGAGGAATTTTCCATACTTCTTTCTTTCCCCAGAGCTTTCAGAGAGCACGGAGACGTGCAGGTGATGGAGAGCAGGGCAGCGGTGCCTCCGTCAGGTCCCATCCCCACCGCAGTGGCACCCGACCTCCGGCAGAGGTGAAGACCTCCAGCGCCGCCGGCAGCCAGTCTGCTTCCCCGCCGAGCGACAGGGACAGCCTGCTGGCATTCCTGAGGCTGGGACCAGCGGGTTGCAGCCCCGCACCTCCCGCTGGGACCCTGCGATGCCTGCGGGGTCCGGTCTCCTGCCGGGCAGCGGGGAATCCACAGGGAGCCCTTGGAGAGAGCCCTGAGCCGCTGAGGGCAGACTGGCACACACGTCGCTCATGGCCAGCTGGCACCAGGCACCCTCATGCTTGGAAGTCAGCCGGCTCTTTTATAAACTCAGGACATAAAATTCGCAATGTAAGGTACGTTATAATCAAAACACAATCTACAAAATTCTAATCTTAAGATGCCATTAAATAATTATGTCTTAGTCACATTTTTTTCCATATTTTAATGTCTGCACTTTGTGATGACTGAATATACAGTAGGAGTGAATCACTCATTTCCAAGTATAAAACTTGCATATTGTAAGGCTGAATTATTCATATTATTCCTGTTCGGCCCTATTTCTATTTACATTCTTGATACTGAAAAATATTCTTCAAAGATGAATTTTAGCAATTAAAATTTAAAGACAGAATTTGACAATGCACATTATTAAATCATCAAAAACCAGGACAGTAAAAATTAAAAATGTGATTGGTGTCAGCTGGCGGTGATGTTGTGAGTTGTTTCGAAGTGGGTCAGAGTTTTCCAAAGTAGATTTAATACAAAGTTTGGCTTTTTTTTTTTTCCTTTTTTTTTTTTTTTGTGTCTCTTAGGGCTCTGGAGAGCATGGACCGCCGCTGCCCGCTCTGAGCCGCGTCCCGACGCCGGCACCGCGCTGCAGAGGCGGCTGCAGGCACGCCATGTGCTCCCTGCCTGGCACACGCCTATCGCACTCATTTGCCCTTTGTTTTTCCTGACCACTCAGATATGTATCCGGGCAATAAATCCAGGGAAAAGAATGAAATTATGCTAGCGAGTGGGACGTGATCGCTATCTGCTGCGCTGCCCTATATTTGTAAACAAAGGGAAAATGCCTGAAATAATGAAGGTATTCCTGTTTAAATGTGTGTTATAACGTATGCATAAATTTCTTTAAAGGCACCCTGGACTATGTAAAACGTTTAAAGTCAGAGACTATCTTTAAAGGCAAAGACTTGAGGAGAGCGTCGGTGCTGTGCTGTAGCTCTGATCCTGAGCAGAGCAACGCAGGGCGGCCAGCGAGCGCGGCATTTTGGCCACTCCGGTAACCGTGTTTTCAGGAGCTCAAAGCCCCTGACACTGCCGGTACCGTGCGGATTTCCCTGACGAGCCTCTTCTGCCTTTACCGAGTCCATGCTAGCTGCAGCCATAGCTTCGTTTTTAAAGTCGAAGGGCTAAAGATGGCACGGTTTGATTTTCACAAAAAAGGCAAGTTGACACCCAGATTCCAAAATTCCTGTTTTGCCCGGAAAGCGTGTTTACGTGGGGCTGACACAGAGCTGTGAAAATCAGCGTAATCAGCGTTCAACAGTGACCGAACCGGCTGGGTCAGCCCGCCCAGGAGCTGGACGTGGGTCTGACGGATTTTAAGGCTAGAAGGCATCATTATGTTCATGTCTTCAGGCAGTCTGATTAACATGGGCATAATAGAATAGTGGGATTAAAAATCATGGGAAATGATTATATTATGTAAATTCAATCTATATTTAAATTGTGAATGCAGAGTTTAAAAAAAAAAAGTGGAAAAAGGTAAAGCAGAGCCCAAGACAAGCAGGTTACAGTCTGTTTGTCGGCTACGGAGCCGTGCAGGCTTTGGGCTGATCGCTCCTTTCCCGACTGAGGGCTCTGGCAGGGAATGGAGCGGGACGGCCGGGCTGCCCTGCTTCTGCCCTTCCTTCACCTTCTGACAAACTTCCCTTGACCGACAAATCTTTTCTATAGGAACTTTCCTACTGCCATGGGGAAAAACGGTGCTGTAGATCGTTCCTTTACGTTTGTGTTTCTGCCTCGACGATGCAGAGATGACCCAACCCGCCCTTACCCCTCCGTGCCTCCATGCCATCTTTAGGCTCACGCAAACCTCTCTGTCTCACCTCAACCTTGAGCCCCGCGGCTTGTCCCGACTCAGGATGCTGCGGCAGCCCGGCAGCCCGGCAGCCCGGTGTGCCACATCATCGGGCTTGAAAGGAAACCGGCACCCGGACACTGAGCAGCAGCAGGATCCTGCCACATTCCTGTGATGAGCAGGCGGGCATGAACCTGCTGAAATCCCACATAGATCTCCAAATCCTGCCAGCGTGCCCTGCTCTAGCTTTAATCTCTTCTCTCAAAGAGGAATAAAACCATTCCGAAGTTCCATGCCTCTAAAATAACAATAACAACGGTTCGCCGCAAAGACTGTGACCTCCAAATCCACATGGATGAGGGGGAAACCTGGGACCTTGCCATCCTTAGGTGCTTTCTCACAGGCTTTCCGAAGGCTTGCTGGAGGCAAGGCAAGTTCCTCCGCGGCTGGAGATCATCCCCGCTCCCAGAAAGGGCTGTGCAAGAAATAGCAATAATACAGCAGTTAAAACAAGCCATAGAGGGAGGGAGAGTGCATTTTATGTAAATTTAATCAAAAACTCCTCAGAAGTAATTGGCTGAAGTGATTGGGAAAATTGATGGTGCGTAATAACCCTGCAGACTTTCTGCCGGCTCCTCTCCGGGCGCGGGCGGATGTTGTGCCCGTGGCGCAGCCGCGCTGGGTGCCCGTGCCGGGACGGCACGCTGCCTGCTGACCCACCGAAACGCCCCCTCTTCCCCGGACCGGGGCGGTGCCGAGGGAAGGGCTGGGTGCCGGATCCCTGCAGGGGAGCCTTGGCTCCTTGCTTATGTGTTACCACGCAGGTGAACAACTTGTGCGACGGCATGTTGCACGTTTAACCCAAAGCTGTAGCGCCCGCCGTGGGCTCCGTCCGCGCGGTCCGTGCGGTAGGTTGCTGCTCCGTGGACACCTTTCACCTCTCCGGTTCTGAAAGCAACCAGCGCTTCCCAGGAGCAGGGGCGGTGCGGTGCCTGGGTCTGCCTCCTAACTGAGCCTGGGACCTGCGGTACCAGGAATCACTCAGGGCCAGGGGGTCCGAAAACAGATGGACTTTTGATTTTGTGTATCTAATCATGGGTTGAGATGCAGAATCTTCTAACTAAGGTTATCCCAGGGAAAGAACTAAGCTTTCTGCAGGCTGAACAGAGATCTGAGATGGTGCTTCTCAAGAAGACCAAGTATGTCTCTCCAGACCCTCTGGAGCTCTGATAACACAGCAAAACAAAGCTTGCCACACGCTTTATCTCAACTGCAGATGCACTTTCCCTTTTTACACTTACAGAGTGGGGGTTTCCCATGTTCTAGGCATGCTTTTATTTCCATACCTCCCCAGCGAGCCTATGACCATCGTTATATCCTGAGTATTTCTCACCCGCCGCCTCTGTGACCCTAGCCTTTCTCTCCATGCTGATACCGGTACTTTGGACTCTCTTCAATGTTCATAAAATCTGAACTGCTCATTCTGTTAGTTTTGGTGGTAACTGGGTAATTAATAGCTTGTCAGGGGTTGATGCAGAATTTCCCACCAGGCTGGGTCTCTTGCAGATTGGTTTTTTTGCAGACCCCAGCTGTGAGCAGATTTGGTACCAAACGTGGGCAGGCGGAGCCGCACCGCAGCCTCCCACACCAGCTGCGCCCGTGCTGCACGGTCAGCCCCTCTGCACCAATTAACTGCCAGTTGTTACCGAACGGTGAGTGTTTGCGAGCCCACGCTTGTCCCCGTAGTACGGGTGCTCTTCCTGCCCATCCCCGCAGGAGTTTCTGCCTCGCAGGGGTCCTCACTGGGTGCGAGTGCCGGTGGGCAGCACCGGGCTCTCCCGCGGGGCTCTGCCCGTCTCCTGGTTTTCTCCTGCGTCCTGGCCAGGAAAAACCGAACGAGGTGTTCTTGGGGCCTGCGCCCAAAACAAATTGGGTGAAAGGAGTAAAAGTGGATTTATTTAACCTGTGTGGGGCTGCCGTGAGCCCTGTGTCTTGTGACCCCTGGTACCCAAGTGAGCCACCACGCCATCGCTGGCAGAGACATGGCTGCTTTCACTTCATTATCTCGCTTCATCTGCCAGGCTGGCCTTAATATGAAATGAAGTGAAGGCTGGGGGTTTTTGTCTTTTCTTTTTTTCCAGAAGTTCAGATCTGAAAACCTTGCTGACGTTGTCCCCGCTGTTCTGGTGGGGATGGGAACAGGGTGCAGAGGAGGACGGCGTGTTGGGGACCGAAGGGTAAGAGCCCTGCATCCCGCGGCCAGGCTGCGAGGGGGATCAGCTCAGGGCTGCTTTCAGGATAAATAAGTATACACGAGTATATGGAGGTAGGTAAGTATATAGCATATACATATATAGACACATATGTAGTTAATTATTCTTCTCTTCCAAAAATCAGTCAACGTCATGGTTAACTCTATTAACCTTTTCAGTTGCTGTGAAACACACATATTCATACAAGAACAGATCCAAACCAGGCGTGTAGGTGGGATTTTGGCAGCTGACAGCAACGCGGGATGGCAGAGCCCAAAGGCCTTGATGTGCCACAAGTGGCCAACATGTCCCTGGGGTTTTCTAGTCTCCTCTTTTTCTCACCCAAACAGACTCTCCTACATGCTCCACCTGGTTATTAGCAGCAGGTATTTGCTGCTAATGCTTTTTTTACATCTCCATAATAATGTTAAGAAATACTGAAATCTCTATATTTAAATTGCTCTGGTAAAGTATAATACATTAATCATAAATAATTTATATGAATCTGTCCTTTTTTTTCAGCACATCTCAGCAGTGTCATAGTAACATCCTTTCCATATAACATTACCCTGTATTCTCTTATAAAAGAAAAAGGAAGAAAAGGAAAAAAAAAAGAAAAAGAAAACTAGGCGAATACTTCTTTTCTCTCTCCTACTCGGTAGGAACAATCCCCAGTAGATTTCCTCAAGCCAGTCTTTTAATTTTACGTAACGCTACCAGGTGAAGTAGGGAGAGCTGCTGCGGGCAATTTCAGCTACTGTCAGAAGCGTTGCCATTAGTATATCTTGTTTTATGCTGCTCAGCTTACAAGAATAATGACAGCAAATGCACTCCTGCTTTCAAGCGCGGTTGTAACATACGTGGCATTCTACTCCTTTTCATGGAAATGGCCAGGTGTAATTTTAATTCATTTTCTGCCATTATATCTTTTTTGCTAGATTGCTTATAATTCACTACTTCTCTACCCCTTATCTAGCCGCCCGTACCGAACAAGGCTTTGCTGCTGACACGCCAGCCCTCAGGAGCCCATTTGGTCAAGCAATGGAAGAACGCTATCAACTTTAACGACGATTTTCCCGCTATATAAACACCTGTTTTCTCACGCGCCACGTTAAACCAGGTACAGCGAGGTCAGTGAGAGTGTTTTATCTTCCATCACTGCGAGGCACAGATATCAATCCGCAGGAGCAGTGAGGAGCTGCGAACACGGAGCGGTAGGAGGTAGCCGAGCTCCTGGGAGAGCCACTTTGGGGAGCCCTGCCGTCCCCAGCACCCAGACAGACGCACCCTGTCCCGGAAAAAATGTCATTTATAACCCCCACGCCCCCCCAAAACCCCCACAAGACGTTCCCTTTCCCTCAAATGCAATCAAAGGTTTTATTTTGGCCTGGGACATTTTCACAGAGTGAGAATATTTCCGAAAGTGAGCCCTTCCTTCAGAGAAAAAAGCCCAGGTTTTGGCAAGCTGTAATTGCAAAGCGTCTACTGCCTTTATTCCACAAAACCATTGGTGACGATGAGCCCCTGTAGAGAAGGCAGGGATGGAAATTTCCAGCAGAACTGTGGGAAGAACTGATTTTTTTTGTGCTTATGACTTTCAGAGGCACTTTGACAGACCCTAAGTTGGAAAGCTAAACTTTGTTTTCATTTTATACTACCCACAGTAAAAAAAAAAAAAAAAAAAAAAAAAAGGTAAAAAAAAAATCCAGCCTTCAAATCTTAGGAACTTTTTTTTTTACCATCTATAGTGGGAGTTGCATACTGAGGTGAAGAATAGTGTATGATCTTACAGTACATTTTAAATAGCTTCTGAAACATAAGCAACCCTAATTAACATTCTCATGGTACTGGAATTATAACAAGAAAAGCAATTTAATCTGTAAAACTCTATTTGTCACAATGACAATGATGAACAGAGGAAGAAAATGTTAAGGGGAAAATAGGAGAAGGAATGAAAAAGACGGAAGGGTAAGGGAGATGCATCTCCAACAGTTATTAAGTGGGTGATAAAAATATTTTTGGAGAGTGATGAAGACAAAGCAGAAACAACTGACCGTTGAACTAAGCCAGACAATTGGGGAATTCTTCTTTCTCCAAGTCCTTTCTTCTGTGAAATGCTTTAATTCAGATCTGCTTTCCCTTAATCTTCACACAAACTGAAATAGATAAGAGAATAATAATGTCGCGATGCAAGCAAACTAAAACAATTCTTTAATCCTCCGGCTCACCTAAATTAATGAACATCTTTGTGTGTCTGTTTATGAAGTGGCAAGGTTCACGGCAAAGATTTCCTTTATTGGTTCTGAACAGCTTCAAGGACACCGATGGCACTCCAAAAATAGAGAACTGTATCTAAATAGTGATCATTTCTTCCAACCTCTATCAGGCTCGGCTCCAGCCAGAAAGCCCCGGAGGTGGCAGATGCCGAGCAGTGGGCTGCAATGATCAGAGCAGCGATCTGAGGGAGGCACAGGCAATTGGAGATCAATTTTTCAACCCCAAGAGGAAGGAATTATGCTATTTAAAAAGTTACTTTTTTTTTTTTTTTTTCCTGAACATGACTTCAATTACTTTTTGCTGTCAGGTTTCTCTGTCCTGAACTTTTTGTCACCTGATGGTTAGACTCCAAAAGGAAAAATAGGGACTCTGACATAGAATTTGAAACATTTCTTTTAAGTCCAGTTGTAAAAATATACTGAAATGAGCTACGGCCTTGGCAGACTTGCAACAGCAGACGTAGAAAGGCAAGCAGCTATTATTGCGCAGCTTTCTTTTAGAGGGGGTTCGAAATGAAGTTAACAAGGTGCAGATGGCACGTGGCACCTGAAACTAGGGCGGCTTAGTCTTACGGCTTGCTGGTTTTATGGGTCCATAAACTGGACATCAATGTCCAAAAGCTTCAAGTTCTATTGCGCTGTGACTGTCCGCGTATGAGGCTATTATTGAACTGGAGAGTTTTGCAGTCCCTGAAGTTCTGCAGCAAAGGAGGAAAGCTGTAATTGCACCCAAAAGGACCGCGTCCCGCTGTGCCTGGTGAGCACCCGCTGCGGGGAGCTCCGTGGAGGAACGGGAATGGGCAAACACGCACCAGCCCCTTCGGTTTGCTTTTGATTTTGGCTCCTTTGGGCTGTGGTGTTTGTAGCACCCCCGTTTCCCGTACGTGTTCAGCTCACGGTGCAGATGCTCTGAGACGGGTGGCTTGCTTGGCTACGTTCTTTTTGTTTCCCTGTGAAACACGTGCCCCCACGCTGCTGGGCTGCATGTCCTGCCTCGGATTGGGAGGCCCTTTCCCATCCATGGGAACATCTCCCTGGAGAGCCTGGTTCCGCATTTACATAGCTTTCTTGTTTACCTGACCGGTCTCAATTTGAGTTTTATGCATGGAGCTATTCTGCTCAATGCAGCTCCCCAAGGGCTCTTCAGCACACGGACAACCCAAATCGCTTCAGTCTTCCCAGCAACAGGGGCTCAGTTTTCACCGCTTGCTGATACTGATCCTCTCTGCCCACCTTTATTTATTGGTCTGATTCCGGTTAGCCTATCTGATGGAAACGCATGGATGTAAATGTCCCAGTATTCATTTTTAAACGTAGCGCTCCACAGAAGGATTTCTTATTAACGGGAGCACCTGGCCATAGAGGCATTGCTCATTCTTCTGAAATAGGGATTGATGATGATCACGTTGCTTTTGCAGATGCTGCTGCAATGTTTATTCAAGTGATGTCTTCCATGCACCATGCATCATCTCTAGCTAGAAAACTATATTACTCTTTAATAAATATTTTGCCTCTAATGTCTTGGTGTGAGGAGATCTATGTACTGATTACTTCTTTCATCTTATCTGTTTAAGGAGCTCTTGTTTACAGAGCCCCTGACAGAGCTGCATGGATTGCAAGCTGTGCCAGAGGCTCCAGGGTCCGTTATCTCCAGCAGACATCGCCTGCGCCCGCTCCCCCACGCCGCAGCCACCACCCGCCCGCCACGGGGCTCCTGTTCCAACGCTGCCCTGGGAAACCTCTCCAGGCACCGCGGCGGCACTGGAGAGCCTGCCTTCCCTTCCGAAGGGTCATCTGGGGACTTACAGCACCGCCAGCAATGGGAAACACGTATTCGTCAACGGGCGGCTCCTCACCCTGCCTGACATAAGACAGTTCCTCTAAAAACGGGAATGAACCACTGTATTGCTCTGCAGACAGAAATTGCCTTTAACATCTGCACTCGTCTGAGAAATACCTTCCTGTCCACAGGCACAGCTCTCCTGGTGACGTCTGTCTAATGACATTATTTCAGTATGCCAAAATCCTCTGTCCATTTTACTGCGGATTCAGAAACCTTTTTATTCTTCAGTGACGAAACTCGTTAGACTTTGTGGAGGGGTTTAGCCCAAAGAAGGAGCAGGGAGCTTGATCTGGTCAGTGACTCCAAAAATGCGGTCCGATCATCTGTCTGATTTCCTTGAACATTTGAACTCTTGATTTCATAGAAGTACGAGATTTATTTCTGAAATGGCAGCCTTTAAAATTCTTAATTAAATCGAGTAAGCTGAAGTGTTTAATTATTACAGAAACTTTCTAACATGTTAGTCTTCATTAAATCCTGTTTTTTTCAATAATGGAGTAGATATTGTATTTCCTATTTTAGGTATAATTAAATAGCAAATGCTACATCTTGTAAGGGAATGTAAAGCCTAGGCTATACTTATGACACAGTATGAAAGATGAAAGAACTTATTATCAATATTTTTAAATGTACTGTCATGTTTAGACAATTCTTTTAATCCTGACTAATGAAAATTGTTTCAAAGTACAGCAAAAAGACAAGGTGGTACTCTAACTATAGGGACGACAATGAAGAAAAATAAGTTTTTCTTCCCTCTTCTGTCATCTGCACATAGCTTCGTGGTCTTTGTTGCCTCCTACAACAGTCGCTGTCCCTACATTTTAAATAGACAGATGCAATACACGGGGCAGGGATGTGGACCACAAAGCCACCATCACGATTGTGCACGAAAAACAGATCAGGACCATTAAAAGCAATGCACGATACGGCAGTCTGCTGGGACATGACGTGCAATGGGTTCGTGGGTGGTCACACCATCCACAGTGGGTCTTCAACCCCCAGCTGCAATGGCCATGGAATGGAAGAGCAGCTGGGCTGCCCCTCGCAGACGGATGCTCCAGGGGGGCAGACGGTGCCGTGCTGGGGTGGGACAGCCTGCACGGGGCAGGAGAGGGTGTTGCTAATGAGCTCTAACTGGAAACAGCGTCCACTTGGTGTTCCTGCAGTCGATTACTAGCCCTGACTGCATCTTGCAGTTGATGGCATTTGAGCCGTTTGGCAGATGAAACGACCCTCTCTCCGCTCAGGCTGGCAACGAGGTCTTGGGGATGAGTGGGAGTGGGGCCAGCTCGGCTGTGAAGTGGTCTGGGGAGAAAGAAACCCACCCTTACTTGTCCAGCCCTCTTGTGTCTTTGCTGTCCAGTGGGATTTGTGTTCCCCGCCACTCGCAAGCAGGGGAACACCACAGTCGGATTGATGCATTTGGAGAAAGCTGCTCTGACCAAAGCAGCCCGAAGTGCCGTTTAGCCAAAAGGATGCTGGAAAGTCTGGGGTCCCGCTCCTCCAGTTCCTTCTGCACACTGCCAGAGTGGGAGCTGGGATCCCAAGCTCCCTGAGGCTCGGTAACAACCAGGATCTGCATCCCTGGGCAGTTCATCTTCAGCTGCATCCTCATGAGATGTCCCCGGGGCACAGGACATGTTCCTGCCCCCTCACCGGGCTGGTCCCCTCCCGCGGGGACCTCCCTGGCCGGGCAGCCGGCACCCAGACGATGCTGCTCCGAGGAGGGGCAGGGCGAGGGGACAGCACGAGGCAGTGGGTCATCGGTCCTCAGCCACGGCTCGGTTCTCCTCCCCAGGCTGCTTATTCCAAGGAGACCACCTTTATTTCTAGGAGCTATTTCAAAGCGGGAGCAGGGTGTCGTGGTGGCCTTTTTTATGGTGTGAAACAGGCAGGGTAAATCCTGTGTAGTTACCACCTGGGAACAACAGCTCAGCCCCAGCTTACACCGCAGCTCTCCTCTGAAGCGCTGTGAATGCCGCAGCCACTCCGATAAGGAAAAGTAACCCGCTTTCCCGTTTCGGCTGGGCAGCGGCTGACCGTCTTTCTGATAAGGCAGCGGAAGATGCAGCTGCAGATCGACCGGCCAAGGCTGCCTCTGGTTTTCTGTGCCCACGTGCTCGCAGCAGCACGCAACTACGGGACTCATGCTTTGAAAAACATGAACAAATTTCAAGTGTCCGTTGCTAAAAGGATAATGTTTGTTTCAAAAAGCACCGTGTTAGTCTGATGGTTGCATTATGAGACACGGTTTGGTGCTCTGTGGGTTAAACTGAGTACAGAGTTTTAGGTTTCATTTAGTGACCATTGATTTTTCTTTCTAATTTACAGGTATAGAATAATGTTTGTCAGTGTAAAGTTGAAAGAAAAATGAAAAATTAGGGATATTTTTAGTTTGGCTAACAAGGTACTACAGGCGTGATGAGAGCTCTAAACATGCAAGTAATCCCAGGTTAATGATCTCATTCTCACCTTCGGGTTAATCATATAGACAAATAGCAAGGCAAATCCTGGAATACTTATTCACTGCTGAAATAGTAGAAGAGCAACAGAGTCGACTTCCCAGAAAGCTGCAGTACAAAATAAAATCTTCCACGGTAGCACTTTAAAGTGGTACTGCCCTTTTTGTTGGTTTTACATTATTCATATTCCACTGTAGAATAGGTATCTTAAAAGATTCTTATATTATTTATTGTTTTGTAGGTTGGAAATTAATTTACGTGTATTAGTGCAAGGAAGTCCCAATTGGTAAGGCTCTTGCTAGGAAAAGGTTATTTGTAATGACCAAATTCGTCACTGTTTGGAATCTCATAAAGGTCACGATAGAAGGCTTTCACTTGCTTTAAATAAAATTCTGTATTTTAAAAAGAAATGTGCTTAACTTTCATTTCATAGAAATATCAAACCTGTTTGCACTATAATTTACTTTTTGAGCTCTTGACATTTACCCAGCTGCCTGTCTTTGGAGAACAATCTCTTGATTTGGCTGGGAAGCGCTCGCAAGAAAACTGTCAATTACAAATTGGAGCGTGATGCTGTGCGAAGCGCCCGCATCCGCCCCGGCGGGCAGCGACCTGGGCAAGTGTGTGGCCTGTCCCTTGTGCCCAGAGCTGGGGCTGCTCCTGTAAGGAGGACATCTGCACCGGGCAGCCACCGGATCCTCCTGGTGGGCACTGCCTTCCTGGTGACCACACGGTACTCAGCGAGCCGAACGGGACAACGTGCTAGTCGGCGTGGCCGTCCTATTCAGCGTATGAGGAAGGGAGAAAAGGGTGTGTAAATGGGTGAAAAGCCTGGAAGACTTCGTGTTCCATTTCATCCAGGGAACAGCAGCTCCTCTTCATGCCCCAGGGCCAGAGGGACATCCTTGGGAGGGACATGAGCCATGGCCACCTCCCGCTGCCTGGGAAGCCATGGCCTGGGGGTGGCTTTTAAAATAATATTTTTTTTTTCCATGGCAGACACGGAACACACTGCATTTTACGTCTTGTACCAGGTGGAGTTCAGTCCTCTACAAGTCATCAACATTTGAGACCTACCGTTTGCTACTTTTGTTCTCCAGCTGTTAGGGTCAAGTTTAAATTACAGCTTTTTGTGATAACCGGTGGGTTTACAGCAGATTAAGCATTTTATTTCCCTGCCATCACTACCTGAACAGGGAACTCGGACCCTTTGATGGGCCCCGTGACGCACAGCAGCAGAGCCGGGGTGCCACAGGGGGGTGGCACCAGTGTCCCAGGGAGGGGATTGGGGCAGGCGACTGCAGAGGTGACACGAGCTGCTCCATGGCAGCGCTTTGCTGTTGGAAATGACTGCTCTTCATCTGTTGACTGAATTATTTTTCCAGCAACCTGAGCCTTTTAAGTAACAGCCTTCCAAATTGCCTATCAGGGCATTGGAGGTGCACGCATCAGGGTCTAACCTGCGTTATCCATACAGTAACGTGCCTTTGGGAGCAGAGCCACTCACAGCGGAGTCGGTGCTGTCTTAGGAGTAGCGGTATTTAAAAGTCTCGCGCTGGATTAAGAAAGCGACTGAGTTAATGGGAGGCTTATTTAAACCGCAGAAGCAAGCTGAGAGAATGGGCTCAGCCCAATTAGTTGCAGAAATACATCTGTGTAACGCTTCCCTCAGCTGAGGAAGGAGAAGACAGAAGCATTGTGTCGCCATCCTGCACGTTCAGGGCCAAAATAATAGTTATTTTCCCAGGATAGGTACCAGAGGGCAACTACCGGCAGCTGCCAATTAACCCTTCCACGCACCTCCACGCTGGCTTTGCTCCTGCTCTCCAGAGACGTGCCCTTCCTCTTCCTCCTGACCCAGAGCCACCACAGCGCCCTTGCCCCTGCGCCTCGGTGGCATCCCCTTGCCACTGCTCTTCCCTACCGCCCGCTCCCCCCAGCCCCGCCAGGACCACCAGACGTTACAGCAGGAACACAGGGTCAGAAAGAGCCGGAGGGAAGCGGCAGCCCCTGCCGCAGGGTGGCCTGTCCCCCTTCGGGCCAGCCAGGTGGTGGCCATGGGGGGAGTGGCCCCGGGAAGCCCCACCGGCCACAGGTGCTGGGCAGGGGGAGCGGGGCACTGGGGGCTTTGTGCTGCCCTCTTGATGGACAAATCCCCAAATGGGGAACAGCTGCAGGACATTCCTGCTGATAGAAGGTACTTCAATAAATAAGAGTTCTCTGTGCTGGAGCAGGGTCTGGCTGGGGAAGAGAAGGGCACAAAGTAATGGAACTGGCTCAAAACTCCTGGAGGGTGAGTGCTGTGGATGCTTACGGGGTTTTTTATGCTGGCTGGGCTGGTCTGGGGGCTCAGAAGGTTTCTAAATAATGAATGATGTTCAAACTGACTTTTCCTTGCCTAAAGGAAAACTTTGGCAATAGGCATGAATGAGAGATGTAAGTAAAATGAAAACTATCACCTCATTAAAAAAAAAAAAAAGGTAGGATTGAGGCTGTGTTTTAGAATATAATTTTATTATATAAACATGTGAGGGGTGCATGTGTTGGCTGAAGCATTGTTCATTTTGCTGGAAAGATTACAAAATGCTGGCCTGTTCCTCTCCTGGTTTAACCTGCTGGCATTCAGGGAGATATATTGATTTGAATTTAGGTGATGTATAGCCTGGGAATCACATGCGCATGTGTTATAACCTCAATTTAGTCATTACTGTGAACGTGTCATAAAGGATAAATAACTAATGTCAAGCAGATTTATTCAGAATTGATTTGGAATTGGGTGCCATGAGTCTAGTCTCCAATGCGCAGTTGCCCATGGATCTCGGCGCAGGACAGCGTGCCGGTACTCAAATATGGGACACAAACAGATTTTCTGCTTATACTTTAATTGCCTCAAACGATGTATTTATTTATTTTTCCCGGTCAGTGACACCCGTAGAACTCGGGCAAGGCTCCGCCGGCTCCAGCCACCGGGCCGGGGGCTGAGTTGGCCCTGGTGGGTGCAGGGACCAGCCCTGCTGTCGGGAGAGGTAAAGCCCAGGAAAAGCACATCAGCTGTTAATGAGTTATTTACCGAAAGCTTGTTGTTGTTTCTGAGGCGGTAAGGCTTGTTTGTAGCAGAAGTATTCGTCGTCTCTGACTGCCATCGGGTAAACCTTTCTGCGCGGATAGAGGCGGTGCTTACGGTCCTCTTCCCTTTTGTAACAGAAACAAATAGCGTGATTTCTGCTCTGCCCTTCTTTGTGTGAGTGTGCTTCCCGTTCGAACCGCTACGTGCGATCTCTCTGCTGCAAAGATATTTTTCTCAGCCGAGTCTAATCCTCCCCACTTGACTTTTCAAAATGCCGCACATCCCGGTGATTGGGGACAACGAAGCTCCAGGTGCAGAAAGTGCTTCTCACGGCTGTGCTTGAGCAGCCAACGAGAGATTGTGGCGCTGTGTGTGTTTAAACCGCACGGGGCAGGGCAGCAGGATCGAGCTGCGCCCGTGTCCCGCTTTTCGAAAGGCTGGGAATTGCGTTGCAGAGGGATGCTTGGAATTGTGGAATTTTCAGAGTTGGAAGGGATCTCTGGAGATCATCTAGCCCAACTGCCCTGCTGACGCAGGAATGCCTGGAGCACATTACTCAGGACTGCATCCAGGCGGGTCTGGAAAATCTCCAGAGAAGGGCACTCCACAACCTCCCTGGGCAGCCTGTGCCAGTGCTCTGGCACCCTCACCGTAAAGAAGTTTTTTTCTTAGGTTTGAATGGAACTTCCTATGTTCCCACTTGTGCCCGCTGCCCCTCGTCATGGAACTCCATCCAAACCAGCTATGCCAATTGCCCTGCTTACCAGCCACAGGCTTCAGGAATATAGCTGTAAAAATAATAACAAAACAATGTCAGGAACTTGTTCCTCAGCAAGCTGGCTCAACAAACGAGCAATCTGTTTCCCACCTGGGAGAGAGGCTCTGAGTCTGAAGAGAGCTCGCTGTAATGTCCTGAATGTGTATCTAATTAGCTCGTTCTTTCCTCTAAACTGCTCTTATTTGGGATGGGAGAGACACTGGCACTTCGTTTGCTGTTGGATGATGCTCGGCTGGGGATGGGCACCGCTGCCGAGACCCGGCAGTGGGCAAAACGAGAGGCGCTGGCTGAACTTGCCGCTTTTAGATGAGTTTCTCTGTCAACTTTCATTTGTTGGCGAACACCCACCCCGTTGTTTGTCACAATGCCTGGGAGATGTTAGAAGACCCTAAAGTGGGCTTTGAGATCTCCCTCGAAACCTTTTGTGCCCTCGGATTTCGGGAGCGAGTTGTCCGCTTCTCCTTTGCGTTGGCTCTGGGTTTCTGGGAGAGGTGGTGAGGGGTCGGGTCTGGCACATCACCGAAGAGGTAAATGTTACCTCTGCTTACCTTAGCAGCAAACTGCCAAGCATCGGCACTTGGCTTAAAAAACCTCTGCGTGTGTGCATATAATACACGTATCGTGTGTTTGTGTGTATTAAAAGCTTTGGCCCCAAAGCTTTTCAGGCACTTGGGAATTTCAGTATAAATATTTACCAAGTATTCCTTCACTCAGAGATAAAACACGCGATGATTCCTACCACATCACACCCTTGCGTGTGCTGCTGTTTTATTTTTTTATGAGCTATTGAGCATCATTTTGAATATATGGAAAACTCTTGGATAAGGTGGGCTTGCTTATTTTATGGCAAGCAGCTCCTGTGTCCACCTTGATACTCACCAGAAACAAAAGCAAGCTAGCTTCTAACTGAGGAAAATAGCAAGGTTTTTGCCGTCAGATTTACTTCTGTACCCCATATACTAGTGAAGGGGGGAGGGAGAACAGAGACCGACACCCGTCGCTGGTCTCCAGTGCCTGGAGGATTTGAGGAGCGCAGCCGGCGTGTCGCCAGCCCCAGCAGCGCTCTTCCCACCGGCCTGCTCCATCCATTGTGGAAGTGGCGTTTTTAATAAGACACAGTGGACTGACACAAGGCATCAAACGCAGTGTGAATTTTTTTTCCTCTGTAAATGGATGTGAAAATCTGGTCTGCTTATAACTACCAAACTATGTCTACAAAAAGTCTTGACAACTTTTTAATGACATCCTTAATCTAATAATTGTAGGAACAAAGCCAATAAAAACCCCCCTCCTTATTATTTTGAACAAGACAAATTTAATATATTGGGAATTAAAGTTTGAGCTTAATGAAGAAAGGTAATTTAGATGTAAACAACTGGTCTGAGCCAAAAGCCTGGGGATTTCAACAGACCATTATGCATCACAGCGAACGCTTTTAAAAACAACTGAGCTGTCTGAAGGCTTTACAGCAGCTCCCGAAATGACCAAAGCGATCTACTTGAGACTGTGTGCACTTCAACAGGGGAAAGCAGGGTGCAGCCTTCCCAAATGACACCATGCCCTCTGATCTTTGGGCTTTCACCTGATAAACTTCATAGGCTACTTCATTTAATTAGCATAATTAACCTGAAATATATAAAGGCATAAATATTAATGACAGAACACATATAATGTGCTGCTCTATTTATGGAACCCTTTTGTTTTTCAATGGCCCATCAAGAGATTGTATTAGCTATTAATGCACGAGCAGCTCCGCTTCCCTCTCTCCTTCCATGAGGCCTCCTGTAAGTGCAGCTGACTGAAGAGGGATATGGAGGAAAACCTGTTTTTTTTTCTACAAAATAATTAAAATGATAGCAAGGTGAAAAGGTCAATGTTCTGTGCGTAATTACCGCTGGCTGGCATGGGGCTTGTTCAGAGCTCCTGAGCTCCTGTGTCTCTTTGCCCCGTTGCATCCTGAAGGCACCGCAGGAGCAGCAACGCTCTGCGGTTGCCTACAGCTTTCAGGTCATCTGCTTTGAAACTGCACCGACGTCTGCCTTGGGACACTGGTCTTATGTGGCCAGGACCAGCTTAACCCAAGCTGTCCCAGGTGCCCGTGGTGGGAAACACCGCCGTGAGCCTACCGATTCACACTGACTTCACAAATTCCCGGTCCGCAAACGCAGGAGGAGACCTGTTCTGTGGCCAGCAGCCTGGCCAAGGTTATTCAGGAGCTCTTTGCTATCCCTTCTGTTGGTCCAGCAGTTTTTCAATCTATGTATCTCATTATTTTGGAACGGGAAGTTTAGAGCAAATTATGTTCTAATTATAGCACTGCTTAGCATCTACGTCTTCAGACTGTTGCACTCAGGAATAAGACTGTCAAAATTATGTTAACAAATGAGAACGTGTCACAGAAAAAGAGCTCTTCCTTGTACACGTTTTCTATAAAATGTGTATCTTCTAAGTCATTATTTTGGATAAGAAAATGATTCCTTAATACTTTACCCTGAGGAAGAAGATGTAAAGATTTATGGTGGAAGTCAACAACAAAAATCTGGATGCCAGGGTGAGATGCATGGTTTCATTAAGTGCAATTCACTGCTGCATGAATAGCCGTCATAAAGCGCCTTGAAAGAATGGCTGCAGGAAGAAGGGTATGAAAACATTGTGTTAATAGTTAAGTGGATCAAGTTGAGCTCATGGTCAACCTTGTATTATTCTCCTGGTTACACATGGTCATAATTACAAGGTCAAGGGAGACCGGCTCCTGACATGATGAGATTTTTTTCCTGTGGTATAAAGATTGTTTTCCTCCCATCTAGTCAATTGGTTTTAAATTACAAGGGAATCTAGCAAAGAGAAATAGAGCTGCATGAAAATATTAAGATATCTTCAGAACAAGTTAATTTTTTTTTTTTTGTCCAAGTATTTAGGCACTGCCATGAATCACGGAATTAAATGAGAGATGCTTAATATTGCTCATGCTTTGTGGTGTTAATAACCACTTCTGGTGATGGCTGGTGGCTGTCCTGGCAGAGAGAACACGCCAGCCCCGGGGCAGGCATCCAGGCTGGGAAAGCTGGGCTTGTGGCTGGACGCCGACCAGCTCTGCGTCTGGCACTCGAGTCTGTTCCGTGGGCAAGAGTCGGCCTGGGGATCGTTAAAAGCTGCTTTTGGATAACTGGTGTGCTGGTTGGGTGGAAGCTCAGTGGATCCTCTTTACCGCTTGCAGCTGCTTTCCCCCAGCCCATACCACGGCGATGCAGGCGGGACCTCCGGGCTCCCCCCTCGGAGCAAAGCTGGAAGGGGAGAGGCAGGAGGGAGGTTGGGGAAGGCAGCAGCAGCGGCTGCCCCATGTATTGATCCTCCATGTATTGATCCCCCAGTAACGGCTGAGCCTCTGCCTGTGATCCGCAGAACACAGAGGTGCAACCCTTGCGTGGGTGCCAGTACATCAGACGGGAGGGAACCTGACTTGCGGGACAGGCTAAACTGTAATTCCTCCACTTGTGTCACCGTTTTACACACAAACCCTAGAAACTGCCATGTGAACCAGTTATGCCTTTGCAAATGTTTTCGGCGCTGAAGGACGATGGCATCCAGGGGAAAAGGAGCCGTGTCGCACAGTGATGCTGAGCTGGGAGACCTGCTGTCGGGTCAGACGCCGGCGTGTCCCACTGTGAGAAGGTGGCAAGGTGGAGCTTTGCACCCGCTGGACGTGGTAATGGGAATGTTGTTTGCTAGTAGTCACAACGACAGACATGAAAAATGTGGATGTTGTAGGCCAGCCTGCCTAAACTCGTTTGTGAGGCACATTCTTAGCTGGATCGTGGGCTTTTTAGGATAAAGACTTTGTTTTTAATAGGCTCTGATCCCTGCGTGGGGCTCTACAATAAAAAGTAATAGAAAAAAGTAATGGTGAAGCTGGGCTGAACATCTCAACTTCCATAGGCTTAAAGTTAGGAACTCATATGAAGATGGAAGTTTCCCAGTTGTCATAAGTTTTAATGGAGTTTACTTGTATCTTTTTTTAAAATGGGGTGTGTGTATAATTCCTTCTTCTGCAAACTGACCAAGAATGGGTCAGGTCTTCTGAATTTCTGTTCATATTAATAAGAGAGATTACTATTGGATTGCGTAAGCTTGACATCATAAACACAGAAAATCAGCCTGAAGTCATCTAGTCTAGCCCTCAGGCACGATCAAGTATAACAAAGCTATTGCGGAGCGATGCCTCTTTAAAAATCTCCAGATATTATACAAAACCCTTCAGTCCTCCATATCCTTGCAATTTATGCTAGCTACCTTTTTTAGAGGACTTTGGAAAGGCGTGTATATGATTGCACATTTTCATGTGCTTTTGGGGCTGTTTTTTGTAAATATAAATATATTTAATACCAAAGAAATAATTTGCACGCATTACCAGTATTTTCAATGTACACATACATATGCTATTCATCTCTGCGCTGGGGTAATTCCCACCACTGCTGCAGGAAGCAGAGGGTTTCAGTTTCCATTTTTCTATTTATGGATTAGTATATGGCTTTCCAAGGGGACTGTTTTTATGTAAGTAGAATAAATATGTACAAACGAGAGCTCTAAATACTTGAAAGACTAAAGTATCTCACTTTTCATGTCTCAGAGTAGTTTCTCTCTCTGTAAATGCATCTCCAGCGTGTGCGTGTCCTCCTTGGTGACTCTCATCCCAGGGTGGACATCTCCGTTTGCAGGGAGGCAGGGAAGGGTTAATACCCCAGAACGCTGCTTGCATGATGCAGCTGGGAACTCACTTAGGATATATAGTGGGTTGTTTGTTTTTTTTTCCAAGGTAAAGTAAGTGCTGCAAAAGGCTTTTATGACTCAATCCCTAGCTCAGCAGTCTCATCGCGCACGCAATATTAGTTTACAAGCCGCAGGTAGTAAGTGTGTGCTGGAGGCAAAACCAAGAGGCACTGCGTTAGAGCCGGCGGGAGGGAGCGGGAGCTGGAATGGCTTCGGAAAGCCCCAGAGAGCTGCCCTAAAACCAGCCTAACCGGGCACAGCATTAACTGGGCACAGCACCCCACTTAAGTCTTTGGAAGCTCATCTGCTGCCGAGTGATGAAATGAATGATACTTCTGAGAAAAATGGCAACTCCCCTTCTCTATATGCATTTAAAAGATTTCTATCGGTTTTATTGCATCTGATGGCAATAGAGAAACTTATTCAAATCAGTTCCATGGAATAATTGCAGCAATCATTACTTGTTTTGTAAGGCAGGGCTTTGGCACGTACAAAACTTCGGGTTTAGTTGTCTTGGTGTTTCGGGAGACAGCCAACACTTGCTCTTGTACAAGTATCCGGCAATCACCGGTCAAAAGGGTGTCAGAAAAACCCCCACAAACCCACCCGTGGGACGTGGGCTGGGGCTGTCATGGGGGTGACCCTGGCTGGCGGTGGGGGTGCTCCCCAGCACCCACCCTTCCCCTCCCACACCGCCACATGGGTGCTCAGCCCAGGGGCGCGGGGTCCGTCGAGCTCACCGATACCCCAGGTCCTGCCCCAAAACGAGAAGTAAGAGGTGGTTTTACGTACAGGGAGCGTCTGAGCACCTGCCTGGCCAGACCGGTACGCCCTGTGAGTTTTGCCGCGGTCTGTTCGCTTATTAAAAGCTGATTGCTTTTCGTCGGTTTGTTTAAGGCCGCAGTAATCTTCAACCACTGGGCGTAGAAAACTGGTGTGGTGTCGGCTCGTTGTCCTGAGAGGTGTTAAAGTGCCTTTTAGATACTCAATAAAGTCCTTCCGTTCTAACTTATGCCTGATACTGGTCCCAGCTTGTACCTGTGTCACTCAGCTCCCAAGCTTGAAGTTCATAAAATATTACTCCAAACACAAACTCTGTTTATATATGAATTTGTGTATGTGTGTATACTTACGCACAGAAGAGAGGGCGTCCCTTCAGGCTGTGATGGGCTCTGGAGGCAGCTCCTGGGGAGGAGAAGGATGATGCTGGGAGAGAGGGAGGACAATGCTGCCTGTGCAGCCTGGGAAGAGAGGAGCTCCACAAGGGATGCGAGTGGACAATGCTGCTCTTCCTTCAGGTGCATCACTCCTGATGTTTCTAATACCCAGGACTGCAGAAAATGGGGGATCATGGCTCAAAAAGAGTCACGTCGTGGCAGTGCCCTGGAGGGTGCCGGGGCAGGGCAGGGCTGGTTACCCCTGGTTGAAGCGATCTCCGTCCACATCACCAAATGCTGAACCTGCAGAAAAGTTTAAAACACGATCAAACATCCAGCAAACAACAAAACGTACAGCCTAAACCTTGGGAAAACGGATGCACTTAGAGCAGTTTGCCTAATTCCACAGGCTTTGTTCACAGATGGTTTTATTTAGATCTATGAGTTAGTGTAAAGTGATAAAAGAGAAACACTTGCTGGATAAATCACAGCACCAGAGCTGGGACTGTGCGAACTCTCCAATTAAACTTGACAACTCCTTAAAAAATTTAATCCCACAGATGCAATATGACAATTCCCAAAGTGTAGCATGAGCATGGTATGTTATATTCAGCTGTTTCTTCGCAGGACTGCCGAGTCGACATTGTGCTTAAATAGTAGAAGGTGGAGAAAATTCAGTTAACACATTGACACCATATGTGAAAGCCTGTTTGTGTCACTAGGGTGTAAATGAAAATAATTTGGAACTTAAATGTTTACCAGCTTTATTCTCCTTCCATTTTCCTACTCAATAAGGGCAGCATCAGCAAGACTCAAGAAGCTTTACAGTAACTGACAAACGACTTCTCCTTTTATCAGAAAATTTCAAGAAAAAAAAAAAAAAAAAGCCAGGAGATTAGTTCTTCCCTACTACTGGACAACTGCCGCTGTTTTTTAAAGTACTCCTTAATTTGTCTCAAGTGTTTAATTTAAACTTTGCAGGAGCTGTGGTTTTGCATTCTCCCCAGGTATTCGAGATGTTCAGTACTGTGATTAATTGGGCAGGCATGATTTCTTGTATTTAGAGACCACTTGAAAGTGGAAGTGAGAAATGAATTGCGCCAGAAGGGTTCGGTCTATTTTTATTAATAGAGCAGATTAGATGGATCACGAAAACAATCTTCTAATTTATAAGAGTCAATCTCATCTCTTGTTCGACAGGAGTTGTGACTATTGAACTCGAACCCCTGAGGTGTGATGTCCCGAGCCGCTCTCGGCCGCGGAGCACCGCCGGGCGGCTGGGCACACAGCGGTGCTGGCGGGATCTCGGTGCTGGCCACCCTACGGGGCATCGCTCCCTGTGCCGGTCGTACCCCGGCCAGCCGGCGCGGCTGCCTGCCATGCTGCCTCCTCTGTCCTGCAGCTGGACCCAGCCCTCGCCCTTGCCAAGCACAGGGGGACGGTGAGGAAGAGGAGGGTTTCCCATCGGGGAATGTGGAAGCAGCCCTGAGCCCTCTTCAACTCTCACCTCGCCCGGCATCGGCATGTCCTGTGCCTGCTGGTGCTGGTCCGGGTGAGCAGGGCTGGCGTGGCAGGCAGGAAGCAGGGGGAGGCTCCCAGCGTTGCTCTCTTGCTAACGCGGGTGTTCGAGTGAGCCTAATTTTAGTTCACTTCTGCATAGACAGGAAAAAAAAAAAAAAGACGGGAAAAGGTACAAAACGCCTATGTGATTACAACATTTGTGTGATAAAATTACTTCTGCCGTGCTCGACAGAGTACTTCAGTACGATTTCTATGGGAAAGCTGCTTTTGTTCTGCATAATACTTGAATACATGTAAAAATAACTTAACTAGTCTTCCACCCTCCTCCGTCCCATGTCTGAAGGTTTTTCTCAATGGGAAAAATTGGAGGGGAGATGAAACAAAAACTGGTTTAAAACAAAAAAAAAAAAA
>VFFE01009081.1:783847-819548 GCA_008921705.1 Burhinus oedicnemus | reverse complement strand
AGCGGAGGTGTTGCTCCGTAGCTCTATTTAGTTGCACTTTGCATAATTAAACGTCTCTCCTGCTGGTCGGCGGCTGGTGCAGGACGAGGTGGAGCTCTCGGTGGTGGCTTGCAGGGCTGCACCAGCGGTGGCCGTGGCCGTGCCGTGCCATCGCTCCTGCCCCGTGCCCTGCACCAGCCGCTGCTTTGCTGACCTGGGGCTTCCAACTCCACCACCATCACTGCCCCGGGGCGGCGGGAGCCGGGGCTCTGCTTTGGTGACGGCTTCTTAAATAACTTGTATGTAGGGAAAAATGGGTTTCCTCTTTTTTTTTTTTTTTTTTTCTTTTGAACAATATTTTAATGCAAAGTATGAGTTACATTTAAATGCAAGTTTAGTCTGTGAGCCAATAGACCAAACCTTGGGAAAATCAACACAAGAAGTAACAAGTCCTCCTTTACTTTCCATCTCTCTTTCTTTGGAGAGAGGGCTCGGGTTTAGGAAACCAGCACACCAGTATTGAATCCGTTTGCTAGATTTTGCTGATGATTCTCTGGTGTTGTTCACTGAGAACCAGCGGGTGTTTCCAAACCAATCGATTAACTCCTGGCCTCCTTCCAGTGCTGAGCGCGGCTCTGACCGGTCTCTCGCTTTCTGGAGTCCCCTTTCTCCGCCCCTTAATCACAGATATTTTTGTCTTTCAGTCCCTTACAACCTTCCTTGTCCTCTGCAATTGCTTGTCGACTTCGTGACACTCTCGGGATGAATTTCATTAGGTTCCAAAAGGTGCTTAGTGTGTTTCAAACCTCTTTATTTCCCAAATTTGGCTTGGGGGCTGAACCTCTGCAGTTAAAATTAATTGCATTATGCATCTGGTCACGATCCACAGTTATTTTATGAAGAGTTACTGTAACAAAAGAAAGTACAGACTATTTTGACCTTCTTTGGGCCATCATCCAGGAAACAGTGGACCTACGTTTTGCTATTTTGCCTCATCTTTCTCTTCTGATATGTTCATAGTTCCCAGATAAGTGAGTTTAGGCACCAGAAGCAGAACGGCCACAGCAGCGTGGGGCTCAGTATGAGCTGACTTGCTTCCCTTTGCAGGCACGCTGCTCAGACGTGATGCTCGCTTATACACACCCCCTATTGTAAAGAGGTAACCAATATTGCGATCTAATATCGTGCTTATTTTAGAAAAAATAAAATCGTAGATAGAAAATACATAGCACTTCCTAGGCCTTAGCAATGATTGACTACTTTGTGTGACACCTACAAATTGAAGCATTAAAGATTTTATGAAGATGAGACACAAGTAAGGGCTTGGACGAGAAAG
Source organism: Burhinus oedicnemus (assembly GCA_008921705.1). NCBI lineage: Eukaryota > Metazoa > Chordata > Aves > Charadriiformes > Burhinidae > Burhinus > Burhinus oedicnemus. Next base: position 818,233 of record VFFE01009081.1, on the reverse strand, counting down.
CTGATGGGTTTATTTTATATATGGCTTTCAAATTCAGATTCATTCCTGTCTTGCTGCCTGCCTGCTCCCAGCGAGCACTCGGAGGCAGGAGCTTCTGCTGGGTCTCCACGTGCCGGTGTGGGGCTGGAGCGGGTCGGCATCCCCGCAGCCACCGCATGGCACCGGCAGACGGAGGGGATGGGGAAGGTGGGAAGAAGGTGGCAGGTCTCTGCCCACCAGGCACAGCGACCGGTGGGGCACAGCCCTCTTGAGAGTCCTTTTGTGTCTGTCCGGGCTTGTTTCTTCACTTGCCCTTGTGACTGTAACAGTGAATCTCGCCAGAAATGGCTGGGCGCAATGGCTGGATTTGCGGGATGCGGCTGACACATGCGAACTTGGCTTTCGCTCTGCCAACTGGATAGAAGCGAGACGTGCATTTCTATAAACAAAAGCTTTCAGGCTAATAAGGAGTTTTTTAAAACTCCTTATTTATGTATTTAATTTTGTTTATATGGTGACTGCTTTATGCAACTTTCTAAGTTCTGGCATCTAAAAACGAAATGCAGAGATACTAGGACATGGAAGCTTTCAAATAATTTTCATTATATGCTTTTGTGTATACATCGTGTATGCATTGCATAGTATATGTACTGTATACCATGTGCCTAATCATATTTTTGAAAATGATTCCTGTTTCTTTAGATTTCTTTTTTGTCTTCAGGTGTGTTCAGAAATTGTTATACACATATTTTTATACTTAGATATAGCTAGTAACTTCAAATGTTATAGGAATGAGGTTATTGCTTTCACATCTTTCCTGATATTCTTTTCCCGATGAAGGATGTAGGATGCCTAGTGAATGAATTATAAAAAAAAAAAAAAAAAAAATCTCTAAAATTTACGTAGGCTGACTCATCAAACGCTTCATTTCCTTACTAGCGAAAACACTTTGTGTTTCCATGAAAAAGAACTCTAACCCAGCTCAGCCAGAAGGTCCAAGCGGCCTTCTTATTAAGCAATTAACGAGCAAATAATTTGTGGTTAATAGTTTACCCAATTTTAACCTGAACAAGTGATAGCAGCGTAGCTTAAATGCCCCTTTGAATGTAGCCACTGCTGAAAGTTACTCAAACCCTTCCTACAAATGGCTGCACGCCTGGCAGATGAGGAGTTGGCCTGGTTACTGGAAGGTACTGGGTGATTTCTTCATTTTGATTCAAAGAGAACCAGATGGGAAATAAAGCGTCAGGAGAGAGCAGAACGGCCATGGCTAGCGCGCTCTCAGCGGACACCGGTCGCTGGGTGAGGGACAACTTTGGATGCCTGGTCCTGAGGACCTTCCCTCGCCTTGGCCCAAGCCTGCACCGCTGGAGGGGCTCAACCTCATAAACCAAGAGGGGGAAATTGCATTCTCAGGACTAAGGTGTTGGCTTCCTCCCTCCTTGGGGGAGAACCTTCAGACGGTGGGAAGAAGCCGGCTCGGGAAATCGGGCTGAGATATCTGGGCTGCTGCTGCAGAACTGCTGATAACGCACAGTGAACTTGCCTGGGTCACCCTGCTCTGGTGAGAAGTCCCTGTATGAAAGACAACCCCGTACACAGAACGCTTTGAAATAGCTCTTCCATGTTGCTATCATGTTGCTTTGATTAATAATTCTTTGGTTTTAGGAAATTGTCTGATAACTTTGTATCTCTATCCTTTAAATCCTGCCTGAGTGGTCCCTGAATTCCTAAGCTTATTGGAAATGGGGTTAACACGCAAGACCCAGCCAAGAGCTTAAGCCTAAGAATAGGTGAATTAGCTGCATGACAATAAGATGTTTTTGTCTCACAGCTTTAGGAGTCACACTGAAGAAAGAGGACTGAGCTATAACAATAGGAATGTCCTATGCAATTTTTCCACGTCTAATTTGCATGAAGGAGTGACAAGACCATAAATTATTTGGGCATGACTTTTTAACATATGGTTTATGGAATTTAGATCATGAATTCAGCGAGACACCCAGAAAGGGTTGGTTTCTTCGCAGTTCAAACTCTCGGGGGACTTCTGCTTTGCATTATCATATGCAATTGTGGACTTGAGGCAGCTGAGTCTGTTTGCACTCCCAATATACGGCAAAAATCCCTCAGGTCTGAAATTGGAACTGATAGAAATATCAATGGCTTAAAAAAGCTGCCTATATGTCTGCATTTCTCTGTCTGAGATAATAAGTAGACTCTTGGTAGCGGGAGAGGAATACATGAATATCATGTTCATATATGCTTTAAAAATGCAGGACAAGACAGAAAAGCCCTTCAGGTCTCCACCTCGGTTGTGAACACGCCTGGGCTGTACTGTAGCTGCCCGGATTTCTCCAGTTTATCAAGGATTCTGAAAAATCCTGCTGGATTTCAACCCTCAAGTCCTCCCTGTACACAGAGATAAGCATTCCCGGAGCCGGATGCTTCTCTCCGGTGTTTACTGAAATGCTAGGTTTGCCTGCGTATGGATGAAAGGATTTGTATCTTCATTTCATTTTCCCGGCTAATATAATTCCAGTTGTTGTTTTTCCCATGGAGTAACCCATACCTGTGCTTATCACATGCAGTGTCTGTTGCTCTGGAGCCAGGCATCCCTGGGAATGTCCCAGGGTCCCTCCGTACGTACCAGCTAGTGCCATCTGCGTTCATCAGATCAAGGCTTTTTCCTCCTGCGTGTGGAAGTAGGGATGTGAGGAGGAGGAAGGACGGATGGGGGTGGTTTTAGTGGCTGTTCAGTCCCACGCGAGCACTGGTGGAGGTGGCTGCGCAGGTCCCGGCCCCCCGGAGGGCTGGGCAGGGTGAACGGTGGTGGTGCTGCTCTTCTGTTGGACTGACCGGCACGTGGACAAGGAGAGGTGGCCAAGGGTACCTCTGCCTGCCTGTGCTCAGTGTTTCTGAACGTCTCGCCCTGCCACTGGGTGCTGGTAAGGAAGATGTCGTGAAGTGGTTTCATACGTGGCTTCTCGTGTGGTGCAGCAACACACATTCAGGTTTTTTAAAAAAACTTCCACCATTTGATTAGATAAACGCTGTGCTGAGCAGCGTGAGAGATTTGCATAGACTCAAAAAGTCTTCTTACTCCCTGCCCGGGGCAGAGCTGTGTCCTGGGGACTGGGTACCAGCGTACCCACCACCGTGAACTGAGATCTCTAGGGGAAGAGATGCTCCATGGTGTCCACCTGTGGACAACCCCTGTGTTGAGGTGGAACAAACAATACCTGTGCCGTGCCCAGCCTGGGCAGGAGCACTTCTGCTGCTGGAGAGACAGTCCTTGAGGCTTGGCTCTGCTCGCCTTCTTGGTCACAGCAAGGCACGTAGCTGGGTCAGAGGCTCATGCCAAAAGGAGCAGCACCACACCCGGTATCTCATGGGCATTAGCATCAGCCTTCCAACAGCTCCCATGTCATGGCACACTTCCTGTAGGAATAAACCCAGCTCCCTCACCCTTTGCTGTCCCCCCTAAGCACTTATAAGAACTTGATCCTTCAGATTTCAGCAGGTTTTGATGTCTTGAGCCATGTTCTTCATGCGGACAATCAAGAATGATTTAACTACACGACAATCCAGCTGGGCAGTAAGAGCTGCCTGCCAGAAGAAGATAGGGTCTCACATGTAGGTCTTTTTTTTTTTTTTTTTAATGATGTAGCTTGTTAAAAAGCTAATTTTGGCCATTTCAATTGGCCTTCACAGGTCAAAAAAAAAAAAAAATTATATGTCTCACTTTAAGAAAACAAAACAAAACAAAAAGTAGTGGAGACCATTAAAACTTTTCCAAAAGTTGTTATCTTTAGCCTGTAGACTCTCATCTGTACTGACGGTCATATTATATAATCTTTTTCTAACAATTTATGCAAATGTGACAAAATTCAAATTGTTGCCTTACAGTGTAAATATAATTTTACCTTATTCCCCTGGTTGCACGTTATTCTACACTCTTTTGGAGTATTTTTGTTTGATCTCTTGAATGATAATTACTATCACTTCTTCATATGCTGTTCATCGTTCATACCCGTTTCTTCTTCAAATCCATTTCAGGCTGCAGAAGGAAAAGGGTATTTTCCCACCAAAGATGATGCTAACTAAAAGCCTTATTTAGCTGTCTAAAGCTAAACCACCTTCTGTGAAACAGTTAAAATATTTTTTCTCTTTAAACCAATTTTGGGAAACAAATAATACTTATCTATTGCTAGATTTTTTTAATTTTTTTCAAAGAAACTTGCCAGCTTGCTGCTTCTAGACGTGATTTACTTGGCTGAAAATTCTGGAGGATGCTCAGATGATTCTACCGATGTTTTCTTAAACACTCTTGTTAAAAGCTCACTTTTTACTACAAAAGTGAAAATGCAAGTTCATTTTGCTCACAGAGTAATGCGAAATGGAAGTATTTCACATTTTACTGAAATTATGTGCAACTCCCCAAAACAGTATAGGACAATAACTGCTCGCATTTGAAGAACTGGTTCTTCTCAGCTACTTTGGTTCCGAGCCGGCAGTCTAAACGCGCGGTGGCATGGGTTACCTTCTGGCACGAGGCGCCGCAGTTCGCTGGGGGCTGTTCTGGGGAGAGGACAGCCCGAGCCCTGCGGACGGGTCGTGGGAAGGTTCCTGCAGGACTGGGGTGCCGGCATCCCGGGCTCTGCGTCGCTGACCCTGACAAGCCCTGCTCAACTTCTATGCAAACTGGAAACAAAATATAATTTTTTTTTTCCCCTGTGGTGCCATGAAGCTAAATTCCATGTGTACTGACCGGTCTCGGAAAAGCAGTTTTGCACTGACGTGCCTTTTCTTCCTCTTCATCCGTGGTCGGGAGATTGCAGATTAATGAAGCAGAATCCAGACCCGATCCGTCCTGCGTTTGTGGTCTGATTGCACCGCAGCTCCTACACTTATCTCCGTAGACACAGCTAGCAGCCTGGTTTTTCAGAGGAGAAGAGGGGGGCAGTAAATCTAGCAGGGCTGTCGCAGCACTGAATCAATTCTGCGTTTGGTGAAGTAGATCAAAGTCTCCATGCGCCTTTCCAAGACTTTGTGCAGTGCTGCTCCGCACTGCGTTCCGGTACCTGTTGTCCTCTGTTCCTCTGAGTCCCGCTCTCCGTGGGTGTTTGCTGTGCTGGGTCCATCGCTGGCTTTACCTGTTCCTCCTCCTCCTCTCACGCCTCTGCTCTGCCTTACGCCGCGTTCTTTGAGGATGCTCTGTGGTCCTGCAGCCAGGGCCGTGTTTCCTGAGCAGTTATTGCCAATGGTTTTGTGTGTTCAACAAAACAGCAGATCTGACGTAAATGACCCGTTGGTGGGTTCTTTTGGGGTCTTTTTTTCATTTTTGTTTTTTAAGCACAGCTCAAGCCAGCACATTTAACTTCAAGTTCTTTCACCCAAGAAGAGATGCCCAGCTCATTGTCACTCCCTTCCGCTATGCTCCACATAGCCCTCGCTATTGCTCCAGTTAACCCCTGTGGTGTTTGTGTGGGGCTCGAGACTTCCACAGGACCTGCTGATAGTGCAGCAGGCAGATGGCGAGATGGCACCTCGTCCCTTGTCCCTCCTCCCGTGGCCTCCCCTGTGGCAGCCTCGGTGGTCAGAGCCAACATGAGGATGGGGAGAAGAATAGGAGGTGCCGGTGGGCTGCTATTCCTCTGGGGTGTGACAGGGACACTGCAGGAGTGCACCCGCCTGCAGAAGCTGGCACGGGCAACGGAGCGATGCTTGGGCACGGGGGAGAGGTGCGGGAAGGAGACGGGTGGGGATGTGCTACGGTAGGGCTGGCCAGCACGAGTCCCCAGGACATGCAGGGAAGGTCGGAATGAAATGGTGCAGTACCTGAAGACAAGGGCAGGAAGAAGAAAATCGCATTCTAAGACAAACACGGTAACAAAATAAAGGATCTTCCCGTGGGTGGTTTCCAAAGCCTCCAGCAGCCATCCCACCCAGTCCCCGCTGCCTTTAAGGGCAGAGCCACCACTGAGGTGGATGGGAGCAATCTTACCGCTAAATGAAGACTTCTGCAAATAGCACTTCTTGAAGGGGAATCTGGACAAGAAGATGGGCTCCTCAGCCCATTTTAAGGCCACAGCTGGGACGGGCTGTCTCAGCGCTGGGGGGCTGAGCAGCTCAAACCTGCCTGCACCCCTCTCCAGGGAGCGTTGCTGCCACGGGCCCTGATCTCCAAACCGCTGGGCTCCTCCCTGCATCACTTTTCTCTTCCACTCTTCCGTTCCACAATCTTGTGTTTCTGATCATTTAAAAAGTCTCCTAATTCTCAGCCTGAACATGTTGCTGTCTGCCTACGGCCATCATCCTTGTGCCGAGATACCTCCTCACTTCTTTTCCCTGGCGTTTCCTCTGCTGCACCTCGAGAGAGCTCATCCCTCCTCCCTTCCACCCCTCACCTTTTTCTTTGGTTGTCTAAAGAGAGAGATGTTTTTCCTCCTTGCGTACCAGTCATCCCAGTCACCCCATCCCGGCAACCGGGGCCAGGCCCCCAGTTTTTGCACCGTATGACGTCGGGGCAGCACCTGGCTCCCATGCTCTGGACGTGCATTTCTGCAAGTCCTGACTTAAATTGGCCAGGAGGTGTTTCCCACAGCCCAGCTGTGGAGGAATCCCGGGTGCAGGGAAACATGTAAGGAGTGTGTGATTCCTTTTAAAGATATATATGAGTCATTGAGCAAACCCACATATGGATGAGTAGAAAACAAAAGTAGGTTTGTACTTGCCTAGATATAGATCATTTACGAATGTGTTATTCCTAATCCATGTGGGAGGGACCATGAGAAACAAAACAAGACAAAACAAAACAACCAGTAAGGCATAACAACAAATCAGGAAGTAAATCATTCATTTACTCTTTTTAGGAATAGATATTTTTTTAAATGGCTTTTAATCTTACATTCAATAAGAAAAACTAATTCTAGTAGTGTATGACATCAGCTGCTTAAAATCCATAATTGGGGGGGACTATGAAGAGAAAGCCATTCCTGCACTTATATTTTACGTTTAAGATATCCCTTGCTGCTGTTAACAATCAAGCCAGATTATAGCCCCAACCAGCTGAAGGAATATTCTGAGGAATCTAAGTTTCTCTGCTCTGTATGCATTCTTTGGGCTTTATTTTAAACGCTGAGAGCAAAGCAGTGACAAGCTAACTCTGTTTTCTCCTGCAAAATTTTACCCTATATGAGTCATTCTTGTTTTCCTTCTCCTTCTTCTGAACATATCGTATAAAATCATATTTAATTATTTATTTTTACCTCTCGTATCCTTATGATTATTTTGTAGGTCAGCATTTAAACCTTGAATGTGAACAGCTGAATTATGTCAATCAGGTAGCACAGTTGTACTCTCGCTCTTCTGTGTTATGGAAAAGCAGACTCTCTTCAGCTGAAAATACTGCTCAAAACCTTCATATGTTTAAATGCTTTTATTTTTCTTATCTAGCATGTTAATTTTTCGTGGCCAAGAGCACAACTTATTTTAGTGTGGATCTTTGCTTGGTCTATTTCTTGGCCATTTTAGGTCAGTAACCATTATCAGAATCTCTCAGTAGTTACTTGGCTTTTTAAAAAAATATATGTTGTCAAAGTGCATTTTCACGTCTGTGCCAGGGTTCACTAGTAGCCTTTGTGATTATTTGCTACGAAATATTAAACATTAAGATAAAATTTATGCGGAGCCGCCTCCAAAGTCTGAAGGCTAACGGCAAGACAGAGCTGTCACAGTAGAAACGCTGTGAATAAACTTGCTGACCTCAGCAGCGGGCGTATAGCGTCTGTTTCAGACACTGACCGCAAGTAAGGGACACGGGGTTTCTTTTCAAAGAGATTTGGGTTCTTTTTTCCCTAATTAAGAGAATTAAATGGTATTTTATTACGAGACTTCAGCTGAGTCTTTGCTACACCTCATTAAATGATTTATTTGATTATCACATGTTGTTTCCAGCTATGCCACCATGCATGGTGGGGGTAGACCTGGGTCCTGAATTTCAGTGTGAGGTACGTAGCTGCGCACACCAAGAAGCTGCTGAGCAAAACCAGTAGTTTGATAGTAAACGCAAGTATAGATGGTATTTTTTCAGCGTTCATTGTATAACCTGCCACATGTGCAGCCTCCTTACGCTTTTTACCTTTTCCATTTGTGTCTCAGCTCTAATCAGCAATTTTACAAGTGTCCGCAGTTATAAACATTAATTTGAGTTTTACGTTCAAATATATGTATTTAAGCATATAGCCGTCCTCACCTTCAGCTGTGTGCTAGGAAATAGTATCAATTTTCTCTCCTTAGAGGCTTGGTGCCAACGTGCTCGCAGGCTTTCACACTGCAGAAACGTTTCTTTTGTAGAAACGGGCCTCAGACGTTTTGGAAATGCTTCTCTGCCTGCAGCATCCCGCAAATGTGCGAGGAGGATGATGCAGAGCCTGTCCCTCGCGGGAAAGGTGGCATCTCTAGAGAGCAAAAGTGACCCTTGCTTTTATTGATCAGAGCCAACAGCATCTAGCTTAGGTGTTGATGAGCAGTCCCTGGCCATCCCCTTGAGTTTAAGACAAGCATGAAGAAAAAACGTGACCACAAGGGTCATCTCTTCCTCCCATGAGTCCTCCTCCTCCTGAGAGGTGACAGAACGGAGGCACGACTGCCCGAAGCCTGACAGAGCTTCATGTTCATGGTAACACTCTACCTTCGGTGTGCATGTTGGTGCAAGGGGATCAAGACCTCGCCACTATCCGAATCTGAGAGATTCGTAGGTAAATGTATGAGAGAGGTCATCCTAGAGGACTCTGAGCACTCCTTTTTTTAAGGCTGAATTCTTTTTAGAAGTTTCCTTGCCGCCATCGCTGTTCAACATCAGTATCTCTCCTCTGAGCTTCCTTACTGTGTTTTCCCTCATAATCCCCCTTCTGTTTTCTTCTGCGCCGTGGACATCACTGAGAATCAAGTCATCCTTTCGGAAATGTATTGCCATCTCCCTCATTTTGCTTCTTTTCAGGGTGGGAATTATGGATAAAGGGGAAAGAACTATGCATGTAAATGCAGGTACATTTTTTTGATTCCTGGTTTAAAGGATAGGGGTTTTTTTCAGGACTCACATTGTGTTTTGAGAATACAAGGCTGAAGTGCCTGGTGAAGGCTCAGAAGGAACTGAGGACTTCTAGGATTAAGAATAGCTTGAATGATGGTCAGGGTCAGAGATGGTGAGAAGTTTCCATGTAGTCTGTCCAAGTTCTTTGCAGGAAGCCTGAGGACGGACGGTTTTAGGTTTTCATCTCACTGGTTGGTTGGCTGCTCCTCCTGAAAAATTTATGGCACTGAGTTACCGTGGCTTGTTTGCTACCTGGGACCCATGGGTTCATGTTTTTGGATTGTTGTTTTATATATGCTGCACCTCTGCTATTGCTTTTCTGTTGCTGTTGGAGCACCTCTTTATCCAAGAGGACTTTAAAGTATTAGTGTTGAGCTCAGACGACCTTTTTTGGGGTTTGCTTGTGTGTAGGCTTGGTTGGGAAACGGAGTCAGTATCTGATTTCCCCCCACCTCTTCCACTGTAAAACCCAAAGATAGAGTCTGTCGGTGCCTCAGCCCCACCAGCGCTGAAGCCAGTGTTTCTGGGTGAAACCGTGTGCCATCCCGGGTATAATTAAATAAAAAAAATATAAATAAAGATAAAATCTAAATACAAGTGTATATGTATATACATATGTGTACATACACACATGAAAATCGGTATATCAAAGTTAAAAAAACCATTGCAAATGGATAATGAATAAAGACTGCTAGAAAAAAAGATGTGTTTTGATCCTTTAAGTCTGGTTCCGATTAGGGTTTGTAAAATGGGAAGGAGCTGAAAGATAAATGTCATAGGAAGAGTGTAACTACGCTCAGGGCTTTAAACGATCAAAGCACTTTCTTGAAAAGTCTGTTGTCAAATTTTGATGCTGTGTCACAACTCTTTGTGTCAATCCTGAAGTAAAAACAAAATATTGATGATTTTTGGAGATATGAACAAAATCATCCAAATCTAGAAGGCAGAAACACAGCTTCTTATTAGGAGGTTTTTTTCCCTTAAAATATGTATTTTAACTGTCTAGATATAGTATTCATTACTGCAGGCAAAATGAAATCTGCACATATTGAATTGCCTCTGGCTAGCAAATGTATTTCTGGGGTACATAATATTTTAAGCAGGTAGCACGGAACAAGTCTGCAAGTCAATCTGTCTACAACTAATCAAGTATTCACAGCATACTTCTAGCAAAATAATTTTAAAGGAAAAGTCACTTGCAGTCACTAACAAGCATACAGATAAATTTAAAAAGTGATGTCTATAGCAAAAATAAGAGGTTTACAGTGGGTTTTCTAATAAAAAATCAAATCTAGCTTGTTAAAAAGATCTCTAGTCCATACACCCACTTGCTAAAAAATCCATCAATTGTGTATATTTTTAATAAGGCTATGGATTTGATGACTAAGAACTACGGTTTGTAAAGAGTTTTAGTTTCAGCTGAGCCAGACTCTGCATCTGAATTTGGTCAAAGTAAGCATTTTGTCTCATTTCACCATCCGCAGAGTGGGCTTGGTGAGAAATGCTTCTCTTCTGTCAAGGGTTTTAAGTATTTCACAAGAAAAGTGTTAATAAATACACCTGTGTTTATGGGGGTGAGCCTTAAATAATGCTTGCTTTCATACTTCACAAGGACCTTCTTTGAAATCTGTTGCACCACGCAGAACAATAGAGACTAATCTTGCTGTAGTCTGCAGCCCTTCTAAAAATGCAAATTTTCACCCGTTGTTACAAATCTATTTTTTGACAGCGCGTTAGTCAGCATGACTGTGCCAGAAATGCAGTTGTATGTCCCGGTAACTTCAGAAAAACTTCTTTTTCCCTGCTTGGGATGTGAACCTGAGACGTCATGTCTCAATATCACTTGCACAGTTGAAGAGCGACCCCAATGAATATGGGGGCTATTTCTGAAGTCACGGAGGGTAGAAGGTTAGGTGGGAGAAAAGGGAGTGAACGTACAGTATCTGCTGTCACCTACGGAGGTGTCTCCTCATTTCCTGATGTTGAGATTTGTAAATTCTTTTTGGTTCCTTTTCTTGAGTGATCATGTAGAGTGTCCAGAAGGATTTTCTTAAATATTTAACATACTAAAAAGGTCTGATCTTCATGGATGGGTGTTGCTTGCAAACTCAATTATACAACTTCTACAGACTTGTATTTCTAAGACTGCTTGGCTACAGCAGCCACTGCTGTTGGACTGGAGGTTACAGGAGGAATGTAGGTGATGTTGGAGTGTCTTCTGCTCTTGATCGTGTAACGTATTCTGGGCACTGACCTGATGCAGTGGACTGTGGATGCGATTGTCTTCAGGGTTTGCTGTATGAGGCAGCAGCTTGCTGTTGAAATAATTTCCTTCACAAACTTTCTCTGCGAGAAGTTTGGATATACCAAGCACAGCCTCGTTTAACCTGTTTTCAAACCGCTAGGGATCAGGTTTATTGCTACGATTCACGTGTTATAGGGGTTATTTGGCGTAAGCCAAAGGAAGCCATCCATTACTCCTCTCTGAATACGGGTGTGTTTGAATGTCCAGACAGAGCTCCTGAGTGGCAGAAGGGTGACAGTTTTGTCCCCTAACAAATTTCTTAGATTCAACAGGGGGCTAAAATCCAGAATGAATGAAAATCTCTGGAACCACTGATGCTGAAAATCAACTCTGGTATTCCTCCCCTCCAACTTTTGATATCCTGATAAGTTTCTTGTGGCTTCTCGTTTATTCCAAATCTAAAGTGGAGGTCAATAGAGAATTGAGCTGCGGCACACCTCCATGATTTTCTCTCTCCTTGAAGAGGAGCTGGTGTCCCCCTCCAGCTCACCCCGTACACCCCCCCAGTGCTCCCCTCACAGCCGCACCGAGGGCCGCTCCGCTTGCTGGAGGTGCCCAGGCACTGAAATAATGAGAGCATCTCTTAGCAACGTAGAGGTTATCGTGCTAGCCGTAGCCATGAACACTTCAAAATAATCAAAATACTTTGGGCTTGAAAAAAAAGCCATTATTGTTACCATCTGTTATCCAGCTGCATGAAGGCAGTTGAAAAATGTCTACATTTCTGTTCATTTTAATAAAGATATATTAAAATACTCAGAGGAGACGTGCCTTTAACCTGAAGCAATGCAATAAGCTGTGCAGATAGTTTGTTTTTAAATTTAATTGATGTGGCTTCAGTATTAGAATGGGTCAGCATTAAAGGCATCTAGTTATTAATATTTCTGGTAAATATATACGCTTTTCTGCTTTTATCCACACAGACACCTAATATGAAGGCAATCTGTTTTCTAACGCTCTCTTCACCTGATCTGTTAGTACTCTGCTAAGTACTGATAGCATCAGAGCAGGTAATGAACTTGGCTTCTGAGAGATAACGCTATTTATCACATTGACAAATGCATAGACTTTATGAATAGGTTTTTGTATTACTGCACAACAGCAAAAACATCTTGTGGAAGATCTTCTGAGTTTTATGCCTGACACCACAAACAGATGAGCATTAGGGCGACTGGGATGACAGGCTCATTAGTATTTTGAGAGAGTTAGAAATGGAGAAAAGCAGGAACATGGAGACAGAGTCAACGTGTTTCAAACGACAACATACTCAAAGAGCAGCAGAAAGCACGTGGGCTTAGGCTGGGACACGTTTTTGGTAGGCTAAGGGACAGAAGAGGTGCGTTTTCCCCTCATGTCCCGATCCTCAAAGTTGTGCTAAGTTACGGCTGGTGGAGGGTCTGCGTTACCTTTACGATCCCTGTCCTGGGCGAAGCTCGCTTGCTCTGTGCAGTGAAGGTCGGTCTGTCCCTCCTGAGCCGCGGCCGGAGCCCAAAGGATGCTGGAGGAGCCCAGGCTGACCCCCTCCCGCCGCTCTGTGCCATCCCATTGCCGGGATGCACCACAGCTCCGACTCCCGAGAGGTCAGCCAAAACCTGCTGAAGTATTATTGCACGTCCAGTGACTTGTAAATGGCTGTGCACAAGGTAGACGTGTTTCCCCGCAGGACATCCACTGAACAGCAATACACACCAGAGCATTTCCTCCGAACCATCAGCGCGATGCGCCGGGGCACCTAGAGGTCTAAATACCAACGCAATGTAGTGTCACCAAGTATGTTTCTATATATAACAATAATAATCTTTCTTTTCACAGTAAACTAAACTGTTAAACCATTGCTAATTACAATTTAAAGGCTTTATTGCCAGTATAAATCTGGCTATTATGTAGGCAGTACCTTGCCAAGAGATTATTATCTTTTTTTTTCCCAGTGCCTCGGGTCTAGATAAGGAGGTGTTTGTTGCCTCGTTGGCTTCTGAAAGATAGTATTACTGACAGGGAGTCAGTTGTGCAACACTCCACCTAACAACGAGTTGTTGATCAGTAAAAGCCATCAAAGCAGATTTGAAATTTCTGGAATTAATTTCTAACAGCTAATATTAACTGCGCTACCAGATCAGGTCCCAGCTTGATTGTTCTGACGGCATTCAAGCTGCTTCTATGGAAAACAAACTGTGACAGTATTGTGAAGTGATCTTATTTTATTTATCTATCTATTTTTAATGGTGAAAGAAGTGTTTCTCTGTTCTTTTCTACATTGTTTTCCCCTGTGCAGCTGCAGAACTTATCCTCATCTCTTTGTACCGTTTCTGCAAAGATTCTCTTCATACTGCACAAAGACATGTGATTACTGCAGAGTTCCTTAGAAGGGCTGTGCTGTTACTGTTGAAAATAATACTCAAAAATACAGCAAAGTGGTTTGCTCAAAGAAGCTAAGATTAGCTTTAGAGTGTAACCAGTGAGAGATCCCTGACCAACGTGACAAATTGCTGGTCTTAGAAATGCAGTACCTAGCGCCAGGAATCCAGAGGTTTGCCTTTGTCCTCCTGGGACTGTTTGCGAGCTGCCGAGGTCCCTCTGGATGTCCCAGGTCTCCCCGGCCCCGCGGCGGTGGGGGGAAGCGATGCTCAAGCGCCTTCGGTCCCTTGCTGCGCTCTGCCCTGGGATTGATGCTGCCGCTTCCCTGGCAGGCCAGCCTGGGAAAGAAAGGCACAGCAATTAGGATCACGCGGTACATAATCCATTCTGATTAGAGGCTGTTATCCATGTTTACCTCCCCACGGTTGTGCAGGGCCTCCTAAAGAAGACTTTGGGAATTTTGATGCAGGTACCAGCTGTCACACAAGTAATGCGCTGCGTTCCTGGTGCTGAGCGGAGGACGCGGCGTCGTGCAAAGGCGTGCTCATCTCTTCAACAGTGGTCCTTTCAAAACAAAAAAACAAATAAAAAAAAAAAGTTAATTACAATTCCATATTGATTGCTTTCACTTTATTTATTAGATGCCCCTGCAATGAAAATATCATCAATCAAGTGCTGAATTGAATACAGTATTGGGCTTAATTCCACTATTTTTAGTTTTGCCTCACTGGAATACTTCCCGAGTAAGGTGGTACATAGTATTACTGAAAAGTCACTCTGATTCTTTCCCAGCTTTTACAGAAATAATCAAAATCACTAGATCAGATTCTTTATTACTTTTTTTTTTTTTTGTAAAACACTTTCCCTGTATAAGTTCTCCATCAAAAGCGTAGAAATAACTTGTCACTTAGCTTATTAAATGATGGATTTTCAAAATTGATTTTGCCACTTATTCATGTTTGAAATATATATTGATGCCAAAGATCAAAATCTTTCTGGAATTTGAGGGGGGAAAAAAAATCATTTTGAAATTCACCTGTCAAGCATTCATACCTTGTGGGATCTTGAAGACTTACGCAATTTTCACTTGCTATTAACCTAAATGGCACCTGGGAGAGACAGGACCAGCACCCACTGACTCCCGGAGGCATTTGGGCACCTCTGCTTCATGATTTAGAGAACTGTGGGGTTTTATGCAGGTATCCCGTATCATGATCTTGACATCCAAAGGGATATTCAAAAGGGTGATCATATACTCATCATGTTTCAGACAGGAAACATGTATGACCTATTCTGGAACAGTAAAACATTTTCTGGATGTCAATGGCGAATTAACAAAAGTGGGAAGACAACTATAGCGAGATTTTCAAAGACAGCAAATTTTTTCTGTTTAGAAACCTCTGGCAAGGCTCTCTTGCAAGGAGAAAAGCAAGACTGATGGAGTGTAAAGTCAGCAAAAGATAATATTGACTGTATGGAAGAAAACCCTATTCACAGCTTCATAATACAGCTTAGTAAATAAGATTACACCCAAAACGTATCATTCAGGATCTGAATAAAATTAAATAAATCAAACACCATTTATGCTGGAAGCTGATAACCTACAGCAAGTTAAATTGGCCAGCAGAAATCATAATGCATCGAACATGTTGAAATTCTGTCTGTAGCCAATAACACGTCCCTTCCTGTTTGTAAGCCACTGGTGACACACGGTGCGACGCACGCGAACTCTGCGGTCTAACCAATGCAGTGCACGATCGGCATTTATGACAACTGTCCAAACCTTTTTTTTTTTACTTAGAATTATTTCATTTTTCCTTTAAGTGCCACTACAATTTTGAACAATTTTAATCAAAATGTCCTTTTTTGTTAAAAATAATTTTCATAAAAGTGCAAGCCACCTCTATTTTACGTTGGACCCGACTTTCATTTCTGTAAATCGTTCCCATTGATTTACCCTCTGTGCTCTTCGGAAAAGAGATTTTATCTTTTGTATATGTGTAACACTGGCAGCTAGTAGTCATAGCTGGCTTTAGTATTTCATAAATACATTGCAGTGATTATATTGTGCTAAGGGTTAACTACATATTCACAAATAGTAGATTTAAATGTCTTATGAAACGTGCTTGAGATTTATTCAGCTGAAATATTAAACAACTAAATTTCAGTTTTTAACTGGAATAATGAGAAAAGTAAGCGGTCTAGGTTTTCTCTGGCCATAAAAACCATAGTTAGACCTCTTTTCTTTTTTCCTGTCACTTTGCTTTGGTATTTATATTTGCCTTTTTTAAGTAGTACAACACCCTAAATTAAGGGTTGACAACTTAATTATATGTGATTGATATGCTTATTTTGAGTGAGTCATTACCAGAATGTAAACTGCAAATGCTATTCTTTTTTGCATTTGGCATTTGCAAGTAGAGGCAGGGAAGGAAGGCGCTCCCGTTCCAGAGCCTCTGACAGGTTCCTGCGGTGAAAGACCGTGAGACCGGGTCTTCCTGCAGCAACGCCAGAAATGTCACGGGCAGAGTGGCACGTCTGGAGACCTCTTCACCCAGCAGGGCCCCTGAGCGTGAGTTACTCTGAGCGCCGTGCCTCTTGGGAATGAGAGTAAATTGGCCTCATAGACATGCGTATGGAAATTGGGCACGAGGGGTGTGCTGCTTTCCCTAGAAATGTTAGCAGATGCAAACCAACACGGGAGGAAGAACACAAGCATTGGTCCTCTGGCAGGGTCGGGAAGCAGTTTGCTCCTTTCTGGGACGTAGACCCAACGCAGCCATGAAACTGCACCATTTCAGAGAACCCACAATCCCAAAGATAAAAACCCCAAAAGGTATTGGCAAACTTCAGTTGATCAAGTGCCACTCAAACACGTTTAGCTCCTACCTTTCCATAAATTCATGCTGTCTACCCAGATTTGTTCAGAAGCTCATAAATTTTTTTAGATGGTGTTTGTCAGCAGGAGGGTTTTCCATGAAGATTTTTCTCAAATCATAGAATCACAGAATGGTTTAGGTTGGAAGAGGCTTTAAAGACCATATAGTTCCAACCCTTTCACCATAGGCAGGGACACCTCCCACTAGACCAGGTTGCTCCAAGCCCCATCAAACCTGGCCTTGAACACCTCCAGGGATGGGGCAGCCACAGCTTCTCTGGGCAACCTGCGCCAGGGTCTCACCACCTTCACAGTCAACAATTTCTTCCCAATAGCTCATCTAAATCTCCCCTCTTCCAGTTTAAAATTGTTCCCCCTTGTCCTCTGGCTCCACTCCCTGATCCAGAGTCCCTCCCCAGCTTTCCTGGAGCCCCTTTAGGGACTGGAAGGGGCTCAAAGGTCTCCCCGGAGCCTTCTCTTCTCCAGGCTGAACACCCCCAACTCTCTCAGCCTGTCCTCACAGCAGAGGGGCTCCAGCCCTCCCATCATCTTGGTGGCCTCCTCTGGCCCCGCTCCAACAGGTCCATGTCCTTCTTCTGTTGGGGACTCCAGACCTGGAGGCAGTATTCCAGGTGGGGTCTCACCAAAGTGGAGCAGAGGAGCAGAATCAAATATGTGGGCTGTTGTCAGGAAGCAGTAACTGTAAAGACAACACTTTTGCCGAAGAAGAAATGCCATTTCAGAAAGGGCTGTAACAGAATTCTGTAACAAGCTGAATAACGTCTACGGAGCTTTTCTTAATGCTATTGCTTTAAATGTTTAACAGTTTGGAGAGGGATCAAACTACTTGGTTGCTTTCAATTTCACTCATGTCTACTTTAAAATTAACGGTTGAAATGCATGTAATGGTTGCTGTGGCAGAGTTACAGGGATGAAGTTTGGTTTTAAAGTTGATTTGAATGCTCAGTCCACTCTGAAGGCTTGTCATTCCTTATCCATCTGATGTCACATGTGGGATAATGTTTGTGACACAGGCTTTATCTTCTCCTGGGAGCAGAGCAGCTAACGCTGAAATTTTAGGCATCGTTCCTTCTGATAAATGAAGTAGTCAGTAAAAAATTAAGTAACCGCTGCTAAGTTGTCAAGACCTTCATGCTTTCAAAGTCTGTCAAAAGGCTTGGAACAAATTTTGGTACCCAGTTCGACCTTCCTTCTAGCCATCGCAAACACAGGAACGAAACGTGTGCCCGTCTCAATAATTGAGGGCAGAATGACTGTGTTCCTCGCTGGAGATGTGTATCATCGTGCCAAGCCGCTGCAGCGCAAGGCTCGCTCAGCCGCTGAGACCAGCCCAGGCAGGCTCTTCCAGAAAAAGGCTGTGCTAAGTAGACTGCCACTGTAGGTGACGTGGCTTAAATCTGATTTAAAATTTTATATGAAACAGTGTTTGCACTAAAGAGTTGTTTCAACAATGTGGTTCTTCCAAGAAAAACGCCTCAAGCACTTGTTAAGAAAAATAACTCTTTGACCAAAAATGCTCAGTTGTCAAATGGTGTCTCGAATTTCTTTTTACAAGAACTTTTTCTTTTCATAAATACCAGCGCCTCCACTCACCTCCTAAATAAACCACTGCGCGTATGAAGTTAAGACTCCTCTGCTTCAGCCTCTTCAGACTAAAATCAGTAACGATATTCTGACTTCCAGACCCCCAGAACCACGGGCAGGCAGGTGTCGTACTTCTAGAGCGTGCAGTTCCTGTGTAACGATTGATTCAAGCTTCGTTAAGGGGCGGGGGGCATGTGCTTCACTTGTCTGCTGAAAACATGATAAAGGGCATCCGATTCCTCCATCTTCCTGATGCGTCATGGCTGCCGTGCAAGGAGGAGCTCTCCCCCTGGTATTTTCTGTCTCTCAGCAAGCAGAAGTGCGGCTCCTCTTTATTATAATGCAGCAAAGGTTAATTTGTTCTAGGATTAAGTGAACAGAAATTTCTGTTTGATCAATTTTCATTCGTCACGTGACTGGATAGCAGATGACCGTCGGGAGGATACTAGAATGTTAACCTCAATTCCTCTTCTTGCTCAGCCCTCAGTTGTATGCCAAAACCAGAGCTATTTTTACGTATGTCCCTTAAACTCCCCATGAAGATGAAACACCCTTCCGCATGTTTACTGGCTGGGAGGCTGGAAGCACAGACCGTGGGTAGAGTTCTTCAGCATAAGAAAATACGACTGTATAGCTGCAAGTACATTCCTCTCTCTGGTATTTTTCCCCCAAAATATATTTAATTATAACTTCCAGAAGTAATTGGCACTGAATCTGAGGGGTAAAAGATAACGTTTTCTTGAAACAACATACAACTAAGTAGATTTGTGGTTGTTTTGGGGTCAGTACTCTTCTCATGATAGCTGCCTCTATAAATACAGCTATATTAACAAAGACTTCTTAAAGAGGTCTGGATAATAGCTTACTCTGTCATTTCTTGATTTCCACACACACTGAAAATAAACTTTGAAAATATTTCCTACTCAATATTAATTATATGACTAAGACAGTAGAAATTTAAGAATTGCAGTCGTCTTCAAGCGCACGTAAAAACATAAGCAAAGGTAAATGTATGCTAGGGAGGAGCAGAGGAGAACATAATCGGATAACAAAATGTTTCTCTAAAAACTGAAATAAACCTGTATATTGGAAATTGCGGTGTTCAAGAAAACTTCTGAAAATATATTAGTGAAATAGTATGTCTGTTGAAATTACTTTCTATTAAAATGCAGTGGGTTTTTTTCACTTTCGAGTTCAATAAACACTAAAGATTTAGTTTGTATACCGTCATAACAGGAATACATGTATCATACATAACCTAACAGGCTTTATGTTCTTTCCTAGGTGTCCCTGCATATTTTAAATTGGGAAGCAGTTCGATATTCCTTTCCTGGGTTAATCATTTGCTTAACCTGGAAGATAACATGTACTGGGGGATGTAAGAAGTGACCCTGCTACTAAGCAAAGGAGGCAATATTCATGGATGTCTTTCAACACCTGGCTCCCAGGATGGAGTCCTGTTCTGAGGGGACACGGGGTGCTCCTCATGACCCCTTGTTGGAGAGGCTCTCCATGGCCAACACCTCTGGGCACAAGCAAGCTCATGAATCTGCGAGGTCGTGTTCCTGGCAAGGTCTGGCACTTTGTGCATGTCCACAGCACGGAAGGAGCTGATGGACGGAGACTTTCCATCCCAGCTCGTCAACACCCCGAGGCGTGCTGCAGCACGCAACTGGAGAGTGCGCTGGGGTGCACCAGCATCCTCCGGGCTTAATCCGAAAAGGGCATTTAGTTACTCTGTGATGCTCAGAAAGCCAAAACCTCTCGGAGGAAGAGACTGGAAAGGGGAATGTACGTGGCCCACTAATGAACAGAAAGCAGCTGTGCATGGGCTCTTCTTCCATGGATGTTGCTTGCACAGATAATGAAGAGGAAAAGAAGGAGCGAGCTGGTCCTTCCTGGCCCATGGGGTGTGGGATGGTGTTGCTCTGTGCCCGTTCAACAAGAACACCAAATCTGCTGCCAGAGGACCACTGTCTGATGGGTTGGCCAAAGTTACACTGGGAAGGCTACCAAATGGGATGCATAGTGGGAAAAAGTGTTCAAGCCCATGGCAAAGAGGGAAAGATTGGTTCCTGGCTCCAGAGAGGCTGCTGTCCTCTGCTTCACTTCTTGCGCCAGCTGAAAGGAGACAACTGCCACTGCGACTGGCGTTGTGGTAAGGAGGTTTGTTTTACTCTCTTATAAAGGCAGTATTCCAGTAATGTGTAATCACTGCACAGCAGGAGAAGAGCACTGGCAGTACTTTCAGGGAACGCTTTTCTATCCGTGTGCTGCTCGCGGGAAAACCTTCAGGGTTGTGTGGCTGGTGTAAACCATCATTACGTTATTGAACCTCGCTGGGCTCTGCTGAAGGCAGCAGCTCTCTGCAAGCTCCAGCCCAGCCCAGCCCAGGCTTTGACGCAGCGGTTGCACGGAGACTCCTGCTATAGACCAGTATTATCCCATGAGCGGCGCTGTCTTCCATGCAGTGCCTCCTGGGCTTCCTAAGGAGTTGCTCCACCGTTCGCTAGTCTACTGAAAATATAACCTGAGGAAAGGTCGTGTTGCTCCTTGGTGGTCACACAGAATGAAGTTACTGAATAACGTGTCCCTCCAAAGAAACAATCCTTTGCGTGAGTAGAAATGTGATGATGTGGTTACGTGGTAGGCCTTTCCTGTAGAAAAATGAAATTCATCCTTTAAGACAATCTCCTTTTTTGATTTTTTTTTTTTTCCTTTTAAGAAAACAGAGAGGGAACAACTTGACTCATAACAAAACGGTAAAAAAAGGAACAAATATGTGGGTAACTGGTATACTTTAACAGTGTGAATGAATGAGGTTTTTTTATGGATTTCTTGGAATTGCAAAAGGGGAGTCAGTATTTTAATTAAAATATAGGTGTGGCAGGAAACCCCAGCCCACAGGTTCTTTGGCCATAAACATATCCAAGCCTGGTACACTTATGAGACCTGATACCAAACAACGATTTGTGAATTACTGTTTTTCTTTGAGGAAGGGAAGTATTTTGTGGCATTTTATGTCACCTGTTTTATATTGTTGTGTGTTGAGGCAGGGGTTTTGCAACCTCTGTGTTTTATCAATATGTGCAGTTAACTTCGTTATGTGTTTTCATTGTTGCACCTTGTTATTTCCTGCTTTTGCAAATTAAAACATTTTGCTAGCATTATTTAGTAGCGTGATATATTTATTCTAGTGTCTAACATTCCCATTTAGCTGTTCTTCACTATCCCCCAAGGTTTTGTACCCCATTTCATTACTACCCTTCCTTTGTCCACCAGCTGGTGCACCTAAGTATTTACCTCCAGGTGTTTTGATTATGAATTAATATGGAATGTTTCATCTCCGTAAAAGCAGTAATTTTGTCTACCAGCTGAGTCAGCTATTTCATTACTATAGTCACCCTCTTAAAATCTGCAAATTTGCTGTGATCCTGGTTATTGTTTTGCTGTGCTGACTTCGTTTGCTCCACCATTTTAAGTGGAAATGACTACTCTGATGGAAGCAGAGAGAAATCCTGTTTAATATTTCTGTTCACCCGTACCTGACGTGGTGGGCTGCAGGCAGTGGTAAGGAGCCTTTGGGAAGCCTTCGGCACCGTGTGGAGCCAGGTCTGGGCCCATCATCTCCTTTGGCTTTCGTGTTCTCCCTTGCCACGTGCATTCATTTCTCTTCTTCTCCACCACAATAGTTTGGGTTTTTTTCAGTGATATGGTGCTTTTTGTTTGAATTTCACTAGCAAACATCTTCAGACTTCATGCCAACACATTAGGATTCCTGTACTTCTGGTACATCGTAACCTCTGGGAATTGTGTGTGAATGACACATCATTACTTTTGTACTAGAGGTGTTATTTCAAACCGCTATGACTAATTACTAACAAATGATGAGAATTTGAACATCAATTCCCAGTTTTTGCTCTGGGCAAACCCACTTTTCATAAATCTTCTGTGTTCTGTTTCCTGGAGGGGGTCAAATGCTGCTGGCATTCGTTGTAGTTGCTCATTCTTCTGCCTTTCCATGTACACGGAAGAGCCACAGTAGGATTTCAATTAAGCATTGAAATTATGTCCTAGATTATTTAAAATAATAATTGTTACATTCTTTAAATTGCTTCTTTTGTTGTTGATCCGCCAGATTCAAACATTTAGACCTTATGCATGGGCACAAGTAGAATATCTCTGCCTATACACCTAATAATTATGTTACTGTTTACAGTTCACCATTGTCATCATTGTCCATGATTTATTCTTGACTAGACTTAGTTCACCTATATATTAGAGTTTACTGTCTGTGCTGTAAGTTCATCTCCTGTTGTGATGCTTTCCAAAAACACTAGCCATGAAAGCCAGTAATTCTTTCTCAGAGCCAAACAGGTTAAGCAAATACTGAATTTGAATATCCTTTCTAATTTAAGTTCATAAAACTATGAAAAAAGAAAATTACTGCTGGTTTAGTACCTGAAGATATCCATTCTTTGAATGTATAGCTGGGAAATAGGCGATGAGGCAATATTGAGACTGCTGTTATAACACCGATTGCTGTGCCATGTTGTGGGTGTGTATGCTTTAAAATAGATACCAAAAAATTGGAAAGATTTAAGAAAAATTATGATGAAGAATGATTCAGGGTCTGAAAAACATGCCTTGACAAATACAAGCTTAAAGGTAAAGGTGAAGAGTTGATCATCGCCTACCAGCAGCTACATGGGAAAGATTTCTGATGGTGTCATGATTCTTTAATGAGAGGCATACGAGGGGTAATGGCAGCAGCAAAGATGCCCCAGAAAAACCTTGAAAATGTAGGACTGACCTACCTAGCGGCATCTTAGATTCTCAGACATACAAGTTCTGTTTATTTATTTTAAATCAAGATTTAATTTCATTTTAGACAAGCCCAGTTTCCCGTGACTTTGCGTTTTGAGATTGAATTCTTGGTATCTAACAAAGGATCAGCTCATGTTGCGTTTTTTCTCTCAAGCGGAGCACTAATGGAGTGTCTCTGGTTACTTAATTTCATAATGTTGGTAGAAGCATATTGTCATTTAGGCCTTTGTCTTTATGTCAAATGTGATTGAAATCAGTCAACCAGTTTCAAAGCTGTTCACGGTAGATAGGCACGCAAACACAAACATATCTGCTGACATAAGCCTCATTTTCTTAAAAAAGAAAAAAAGGATAAAGAATATGCTAAAGCTTAAACACGTTTATGCTTGCTGTAAAATGTTTTGCGGTGCTGTGGTCAGGCATTTTATTGATATTTCAGTTTGAAAAACAGTAATTTTAAAAGTTCTAGGTAAGTCAGCAGAGATGTTCATTTTTAGGACAATAATATGTAACTCGGTCTTTTAAAGTTCCTCTGATTTTGAATTCAGATTTACTATTTAGAAATGTGCAAATGAGTCTGTTTCATTGGCAGGTGTTATAGAGGTGATCTTTGAGGTTTTTATGAATAACAAAAAATTATCTTTAATTGATGTTGAAATGCTTATCTTCAAAATTTACCCTTTCAAACAGATTACTTTGTCTGTGCCACCTTCAGAAGTAGTCCCCATGTTACACTGGAAGAAAATTTGTTAAGATTACATCTTTTGAATCTCTCTGCACGGAGCGTACGTTTATGTGTGTAAGCGTGCATATACAGATAAGTTATGTACGAGAAGTAAGACGTATGTGCACTGGCAAGGTATACTTGTTTGATGAATTAAGCTTATTTTGTACATCTACCATATCCTAGCAGATCGTGGTTCATTTCTCGTGGTTATTTCAATTTATTTGACAGATACAGTATCTTTTTAAAATGCCACACTGCGGATGGAGTGTGAATATTCAAAATATGAGCCATACTGCTTGCTTGAGATTGGGGAGATAAATCATGTGTCGTAGTGGTTAGTTTGCGGCTCTGTTTGTTCTACTGTCACATCTCTTCTCATACAAATTTGTTAATATTCAGAAGGACAATTGGTCTCTGATAATGTGACCGTGAAATTCCATTTCTGTTCTTGACCATAAGCGTGGCCAAAGTTGACTTTATTTTCATTGTTTTATTCATGTGTTTTTCCTAATAATGCCATAACTCTATTCTTATTATTGAATCCAAATGGCGCAGGTGCATTTTCACTTAACAACCCTGTGAGAAGCAGAGATTGATTTTTCAGGACAGTGATCAACCTTTCTGATGGCTGGTTGATACCCACCACAGCCACTCCTCGCAGGTCCTGAAACCCCTGTTGTTAGTTAAAAGAAAAGACTCATATGCAAATATTGTTTCCTATAGGCTCCGGAAGTGCC
The DNA here is from genome assembly GCA_008921705.1 of Burhinus oedicnemus. Classification (NCBI taxonomy): domain Eukaryota; kingdom Metazoa; phylum Chordata; class Aves; order Charadriiformes; family Burhinidae; genus Burhinus; species Burhinus oedicnemus. Next base: position 793,726 of record VFFE01009081.1, on the reverse strand, counting down.
GTGATTCAAGCATCAGCTACGGAAGTGCTATAAGGCATTGCTCTGTACCATCGCTCAGAGATTTACACAGTCACTATCTGGAGATTCCTTGGGTTTTTAATCTTAATACCTGGGGAGAAAACATGCAGTCCACACAGACTTTTAATCTGATATTTTATTAATGAGATTAAATGAGTAAGCTAAATTATACATGTAAATCAAATAGAGAACTGAGTATGATAATATGAAGTCACCACATTAATGAATTTATCAGGTTGTTTTATTTGATACGCTGTGATCAGCGGTCTTCATATCCTCCATCCAGTGTGCTGCATATAAAAAAATAAATAATCCTCCCCCCTCCCCCTTTAAAAACTCATCCCATCTCATATCTTCTCATTTCTGCTTTTGCTACAGGATAACAGACCTTGTGAATAAGGAAAGAGCATTATGGAAATCTACTTGATTTTAGGAAGTTTGATATTTTCCTGCAAAACATTTTTGTAAAGAAAGGTATTACAAAAGCCGGGGAGATAAAGCTACTCTGGAACGGATGCGTGATGGTCCAGAAAATCCTGTTCAGTGCAGTTACTGGTGGTCACCGTCAACACGGCACGGTGCACTGGCGCGTGCTGCACCCTCGGCATCTGGCTTGCCTTGGTGCTGCTCTGAATCGTAGAAACACAAAACGATGACGGCTCGGAGGGGCCTTTCCAGGGCCTCTGGTACAAGCTGCTGGCCAGGGCAGGGCCAGGGCTGAAGTTGGATCCGGTTGCTCAGGGTCTGGGCTTGCAGAGGTTTCAGTGGTGGAGTAAGAGGTACCCAAGTGACCCCAAGCTGGCAGGGGCAACAAGCACTGCCAAGCAGCTAGAGATCTTCCACAAGACACCGACAAGAATGGTTGGTGGAGTACGAGTATGGATTGGAAGAATTTGGTTTGATTAGTCCCAAGAATTAAAGAATAATGCTTTTAGATGAGCAATTTGAATGTGACAGGCTCTCATATTTCCAGGCAACTAGCGTGTACTCTTTAGTGTGCTGTAAAAAGAAAAAACAAGAGATCCCATAGTATTATACTGGAGATGACTGTGGCCCAAAGGGAAGTGTATGAGTCATACTATAGGACACAAAAAAAAAAAAAAATCAAATTGTTGTTGTTGTTGTTGTTTTCTTGGTCATAAAATAGGGGATGGGGTCCCCTTATTGTAGTAATAAGGGTAGGGTTGATTATTGTAATGCTGGTGGAGGCTTTTTGCCCTGCCACCAGGTCCACAACAGGGGTGCTGGTCATCAGGCAGGAAAAGGAGAGCACCCTGACTCCTCCGATCCCTCCTGCTCTGCACGCGCAGTCCCTGACCTTCCATCCTGCGAAGCACATGAGCGGACGGCGCTTTTCTCCCAAGGTCAAAACATTTGCGTGAGATGTCAGAGGTTATTTAGACAAAATGCTCCCTGATGAATAAATGAAATCCTAGCACGAAAGAATGATCTGGGCTGCTGAGCACAGATTCACAGACTGTCCACACTTGTTAAGTTTTGACATGTAGCACATCCTGTCTTTTCCAAGTTATAAACTCTGACTGTAACAGTGAGGGATCCCAATACAAGCCACTGTAAAATACAAATGCCTCGGTTAGGAAATGTGATTTAAAATCTGGTAGTTTCGGTAATGGCTATTCTGCACATCTAAAAAATACCAAAGGAACAGCTACGGTTTGTTTTATAAGCTTGAAATACACTGCATATATAATCCTTAGGCTCATAAAATGGTCTTATGTTAGCAGCAAGGGTACTTGAAAAATGTTTGTGCACTTCCTTAACACTAAAAAAGCATTTTGTTTATAAGCATTATACCGCGCTATTACAGTAAGTGCCTTGACTTGTCTCGAGCAGAGAAAGCTGCAAATTGTTGCACCACAAACTCCAGATTTCCCTCCTCTGCTCCACTTCCAGACCCAACAAGGAGAATATTTCCTCACGACAGAACAGTAGCCAGAAGAAGATGTATTCCTAGCAAGGCAGGATGCTTGTGACTTGACACTTACCGTTTTTTCTGAAATTTATTTAAAGCTACCTCTTTGCATAGCAAACTCTGCTCTTTACCTTTGTGAATCAAGAGAGCTCCAAACAATTAAAAAAACCCCAACACTTTCTAGGCATATTGGGAATCTGTGTCTTTGCAGCGTTCTTCAGTCTGAAGCTTCTTGTGGATGTTTTCAAACTGCGCTCACTTGTATGTCTTAAAATAGGAAAATGTAGGCTGCTCACAAGTTGACAGTATTATCTATGTATTTGGCATCAATATTAGTGAGCTTCTGTCATTTGGCAATTATTTCCATAGTATACCATATGGTGAAGAAAATGTTTTCATTCACCCACATATGACTAAAGTTTTATTGATAGCCTTGTACTGTGTGCAGTCTTATCCCACAGAGGGCTGGCTAAGCCAACCAAGAGCCTAAAGACACGCGTGCGCTCCTGTCAAGCAGAAGGGTCTGGGTTTCCCAAGGAACGTCTCGCGTAAGCGTAGCATTTCCATGCTTCTCTTGGGTTAAGAAAGCTGATTTACAAGGTGCGGGGTCAGTACTGCTCTTCCTGATGCCTCTGTAGATGCTAAAGAAGAAATTGTTCCACCTTTTTTTGCCCCCCCCTGCACCGTTGGGTCTAACTGCTCAGATGATGGACGTAAGGTGGGAATGACTCCCGCCTCCTGACTTTCCGTGTGTATCGCTGCACACGTAGCCTGTCTGCCGTGCCACTGCGGCGGGGGCATGCAGCACAAGTCGAGTCTTCTCAGGCGAGTGAGAATCCAGAGCAGTGACGCTATGAATGCCTCGTGTCTGCGAAGGGGATAATTAGAGCTTGTGTTTTATAAATAGGCACCCATGGATTCCCTCCTCCTTTGAGAATTCTTTATTATACGCATTTTCTGCTGTCTCATATGGGCTGAGCTTGTTCTGCAGCCTCGGTCTGTCAATTTAAAAACTCGAATAAGACGACGACTGAAATCTGTGGGCATTAGAGTCCATTCGTTCTGGTGCTAATAGAACTACTGGCTTACAGCTTGTAGGTGCTAGCTTGGGTGATAGCACACCGGGATTCTTCCAGTTTTTGAAGTACGGGAAATAATTTTGTAGAGTATTTTACTGAGCAATTCTGTACATAGTCACATAATAGACTATGCAGGAAATGGAAAATGCATTTTATGGAGATTTCAGCATTTGCTTTCAATCCTATTAGCAAAAAAACCCCACCATAGCGCCATGAATTCTGAAGTTATCTGTGAAAGAGACACTTATTTAAAAGGAAATTTCTGTTGATTTCAATACTTGACAAAATCACTATTTCCATTTTTCATGTATAAGAGATATAAAAAGTAAAAAGTAGATATTGCAAAGGAGACATACAAAACCTTTCATTTAAAAACGTGAAAGCGCCTGGTCTGTGTTTTCTGAGATTTCTCTCTTCCTCACCTCTCTCTGCATCCCGCCACCCCTTTTCAAATGACATTTTCAGGGAATGCATTTTGTGAAGCCTTTTTGTACTGTAACTGATGATCTGGTGGGATTGATCTAGATGAGCTCTTTTACATAGCAGTTCTGCAGAAACATCAGAAATTGCTCTTTGAGAACTAAAGCTGACAAATTCTTTGGGTGCCTTGGGTTGTTTGTTCACATCTTGGGCAACTTGAGACATGTTTTAAGAACATTGAGCAATGGCTGGATGCTTCTTGGAAGAGTTTGCGCTACAGCATAGTAATAAAGTGTTCTTATTTATTTGATATTTTTGCTACAGGAGAGAAAGGCAGAAAGCAGGTATGTTAGAGAATGTTACCGGAGAATGTTAATTACCCGAGAATTCCTAAGCTAATAGAAATGTTTACTTTGTTTTTTTATTTATTCTTAAAGATTTTCAATTAAAATCAAAAAACTAGTTTTACCTCTGGGCATGCTTTATTCATTACCTCTAAGTAAGATTCTACTGGTTTTTAGCCATTGTAAAAACGTTTCAAATTTTCAAAGTTTGTGTGAATTTGGACACGAAACATGACTCTGAAAATTCAGTGTAGGGGTTTTTTGTTCTTTTTTTTTTGTTATGTCCCATATACGTCCCATCATCCCATATGTCCACCCCCCCCCCCTCCAGTTGAAAATGCCTATCACCTGTTTAGGAAGCAGAAACAAAGTTTTTATTATCAGGGACAGTGTCATGACAAACCTCAGGCTGCAATTCAGATGCTACGGATGATGCTAACCAAAGTCATTTGGCAACTAGGTGGAAATACTTGAACACTTGCAGAAATATAGATCTCAAAATCAAACAAATGTATATATGGAAATTGCCCATTTGATTCTCACAGAGCTCCGTAAAAAGATTTTGATTAGAGCCATTAACAAAATTACAGGACAGAACACCTTCCATCACCGCAGCGTGAAGAATGAAGCATGAAGTTTTAGAAGACAAGACGTACCTTGAAAATGCTGCTGCCGTGGATGTTGTTGGGAACTCGAAATAGGACATGCGCATTTGCAGCCAATGTCAAAACATGTAGAAATAGAGCCAATTCTTTGACCAGCTCTATGGTAGGGATAATAAGCGGCTGGTAAGGACTGTCCAAAGTACACAGAAAAAGGAAACTAACTGGAACTCGCCATGACCAGGAATTAAAAAGAACGTGGCTAAAACTGAAGAGTTCATGGAAAACCAGCAATCCAACAACAGCCATTGTGTCGGCGAGAGGGGTTTCCCTGAGCACCAAAGTCCCGCGCCCGGATCCAGGCAGGACGGGCAACCTGCCGCGGTGCTCTGCCCGCCAGTGCCAACGACCGTGGGCGTGCTGTTGGCATTGCCTGTTATCTCTTCCCCTGTGGAATGCTAGCTGTGTGGTGCAGACCAAAAGGACCATTTCTCTTGGGGTTTATCCGAGTCATTCAGCTTCCTTTTGTCCCGAGCACGAGGGAGCCGTTACGGGAGAGTTAAACACACAGAGGGAAAAGAAGCAAAAAGCCAAGTGTGAAGTTTGTGAATCAATCTCGGGTATTTGTGCAAACTGTTAAATGAATACTTGCAGACAACAAATAAATTTAGCTTTTCTAAATGGCTCTAAAGGAAAACATGCAGTTGAATCACGGGAAACATCATACGGCCTTACCGTTGCTGAGTTTGAAGTACCTAGCTCCTTCAGGTGAAAGCAACGTGCCACAACAGCCAAATGCAATTCATAGTAAACCAGCTAATGTGAAAGATTTCTGTCTTCCCTCCATGGAAATCATTTTTCTGTGTGTGTACACATCTGGTGTGAGATTTTTTTTTTTCTTTTCTTTTTCTTTTTTTTCCCCCTTGCAAGCTTCCTAGACTTGGGAGGAGGTGGGGAAGATGCAGATGAAAGAATTCCGTCTCTAGAGCAACACTGATTGGCATAACTGCTGTTGACTCCTGAACACCTCTTTTTTCCATTGATCTGCAAATAGCATGAAAGCCAGGGATATGAATCTAAAAATGAACAAAACAAAATAAAAAGCTTCCTCTTAGTTATCGTTGAGCGAGATTTATATGATTTAGTGCAAAATTAATAGAATGTTGTTGAAGAAATGTCTTTTGTCCTTTTTATTCGACGAGGAGCAAATTATTTGAATGTTTGTTAAGGTCAAGTAAAAACAACATCATGTGACTCATTAAAGGTTACAGAGCTCTCCCTAAAATTAGATCTCGACTATTATATCACATCTCTCTCTGGATGATCTGAGTACTTAATGTACCAGAACGTTCAAAGGACTTCTTACGTAAGACAGCTGTGTGAAGTTTTTCACATCTAAAAACTGATTCCCACGTGGTTAGGTGTCTTCCTCTTCCTGATGCCAACACAAATGTTTGCAAAAGTTGCATCATAGCTTGGAAAGGTATTTCCCCCAAAGTCTAAGAAATAGCACTGAAGATCACAAACACATTCAGAAATGTTCTGCCTCAAAAAGTAATTGATTTGGCAAATGTTGTCTGACCAGCTGTAATAGAAATATTTTGCACGTCTGATACAGGAGGAACCACATTTCACTCTAGGCTGCGAGTCTGCAAGACGAGAGACTGATCTGATGGATCTGAACTCTCCTTTTCTATTTTTTTGTTTGGTGGGTTTTGGGTTTTTTTGTTATAAAAAGAATGGCATTATCTAGTTTGGGTCCATAGCATGTTTGAGATGAAAAGAAGAGCAGAAAGCCTTGAGAAGCAAGTGTGGGGGTTTTTGTTTGGTTTGTTTTGTTTTTTTTAACTTCCCCTACCCAAAATGTTTAACATGAAAAATAGTGAAGTGTGGACTGATTGAGGAAATACCGGAAGACTCTATTTTTGCAGCAGAGAGGAAGGATTACACTGCTTATTAGTTTGGCTAAGCCAGTCAGCTGTTATCAGAGGGCAGGTAAAGAAATGATTAGTTCTTTTGGCAAATGAAAAAAAACATCCTGGGAAAAAGAAGGCAGGTGAAGCCCTTGAGGCGCTCTTCTCAGAGCAATGGAATGGAAGCCACACAAAGGAGGTGGCTACTGGATCGAATGCAACCTTAAAAGGAAGAAATGTGGGGAAAAGTGATAGAAAGGTCTTCAGGACCCATTGAAGTAAGAGAGATGCTGGTGTGATTGTCATCTGTGTCTTGTGTACAAACCCTTCTCACCAAAAATTTCTCTGTACTTTACTCTTTTTGTCTTGTGGTTGTTGTGACAAGGGTCTGTTGATGTAGCTAGGTAAGCACATGTCAGGTTGAGCTGCTTGGTTTTTCAGACCAAGCTTCCCTTACACACGTGATTTGGGAGAACATTCAGAGATCTAAATGCAGGATCTCCGCTTAGAAGTCCAATGATTAGACAAGGAGACAAAGGTTTTGATGACAATATCTGAGAAGCAGGGCATCCACCCCTGAACAACAGTGATGATGGCAAATGGGTGACTGGCCTGGAGTCCTGGGGCCGGGTAACCGGAGGCATTTTCTGCTGGGGTCTGGTTAAAGAATTACTTCAGTACTGCGCACTTGGGTTCCAGCTTTTTAGACAACATGAGTCTATGCAACAGCATACTACAACCGTAGGCTGAAGAGCAGTTTGATACGTTAAGAGTGACAGAAGAAAAGTCCAATATACCTGGGCATGTGTCCTGGTTTGAGGTAAAATAGGACCAATTTTGCTCAGTAACTTTACTTTTTAGCTAGGCCTCTTCTAACTGCTGAAATTAACAGCCTGTTGTGCAGAAACTGTTCACTCTCAGAGTGATCAGACCCATGTTTATAGCTGATGCCAAGGAACGGGATGCAGAGAGGCTCTTGCTTATACTTATTGCTACAACACCCAAGGGCAGCCAGTTTTTAATTGCCCCATTGGAGGGTCAGAAGCGGAAAAGCGTAGAGGGGTCACACCTGCGGGGAGGAGGGGACAGGACAGGTGACCCAAACCTGACCCACAGGGTGTTCCATCCCATCTGCCTCATGCTCAGGATAAAAGCTGAGGGATCAAAGGGTCAGCGCTCTTTCTTCAATGGCCGGCGTCCTGGGAGGACTCTGTCTCTGCATCTGCCTTTGATCCCGATCCTGAATCCAGATCCGGAATCCAGTTCCCGTCCGTCACCGAGTCCAGTCTGGGACTTCCCCAGCACCTGCTGGTGACGTGATTGTCATCCTGGGAGCTTGATACGGTTTTGTATATATTTCATTATTTTTCTTTTTATTATTTTATTATCAATATTTCATAAAAGTAGTTTAGTTCCTTCTAAACTCTTAAGTCTCTTTTTCTCTCTCTTTCTTGCCTCCCGAGCGGAGCAGGAGAGAAAGAGCATCTGTCGTTCCATCGGATTGGGCCAATCTGGCCCAAACTACGACAGCACGCGAATGGGGAAGATACCATCCTAGGATCCAAAGCAGAGCCATGTTATATGTTTGGCTGTAAGCTAAAGCAGTTGCATTCCAGTAGTCCAACTGGCAGGGAATGCATCAAAGAGGTTGTGGAGTCTCCATCTCTGGAGATATTCTAAAGCCAACTAGGCATGGCCCTGGGCAACCAGCTCTAGATGGCCCTGCTTGAGCAAGACGGCTTCCAGAGGTCCAACCTCAACCGTACTGTGATTCTAGGCAGTTATGCAGACAGAAAATGGCTCATGAAGCTGAGACATTGCCACAGGTGAAACATCAGAGAAGAAATTCAGACTAAACCCGCTGGGTTACTGAGGTTCCTCTGGAAACAAACATTCTGAGGATGCGGTGTTTGGAGAACCACTTTGACGCTGCTGACAGCAGAACCTGATGCGTGATGGTAAAAACGATGCCCAAGAGCTACGCAGACGGGACATTTACAACTGTTTGGCACGCGATGTTTTGTGGTTGCTAACTGCAAGAAAGATGTGTGTCTGTAAAGGTCCTACAGGAGGTTATTGTCTATCTTTGAATGTGGGGTGGTGGTGACAGTGTGAGATGTGGGACGGCTCCACCTGGTATTAACAACTCCCCATGAGGAAAAGCAACTGAGGCTCACAGCTGGAGCCTGTCCTGTTGGCAAGCCCGTTTCAAAATGCATGGAGTTGCCCCGGAAATATTCCTAACACTGTTTTTGATACGAGATGTTCAACTTCTGCTCACAGGCAGTTCCTCCTGCCGTGGTCCCCATGGCTGGGTACTGCACACTACGGCGGTCGCGTGTACACTCGCAGTGAGAATTGTCTCACTCCGGAGTTGTATTTAACATTAAAAAGGCATTACTCTTTTATAGCGATAATACTGATGGCGAGTCTTCCGCATCCAAGATTTGTGAGCCAGTCTCTCTCTCTTCCTCCCTCTCTTTCTGTATCAAGGAAACTCTGTAGTATCATGTGCCACAGAAGGAGAGGAAGAATTCCCTTTTGTGTACGCTAGAATTCCTTTTGGCAGCTGGAAAGATCTAATGCAATGGGATGCAGTAAAGAAGGGTAAAGCTTACGGGAGAAGGAATACAGGTTTATCAAAGGAGCGAGCACTGGAAGTGTCATGGTTAGTAAAGGTTCTTGCTTGGAACATCACACTCTCAAACCCTTCTAATGCGAATTGTGCGTAGGAAAAAATAGTGCACCAGAAAACTGCGTGCTCTGCGGCAGCTGATGAAAGGGAAAGTGCCGCGGGAAAACCAGCGCACGCTGTACCACGGGCTGGCAGCGTGGGGTGGCAGAGCTGCTGCGAAGGAACAATTACAACATTGTATTGGCCAGATGCGCGCGAATTAGTGCGAGAACGTTTCAAAAGTGCCCTTAATGCCACAGCAGCCGTGCAATTCCTGTTACACAACAGCGCATGGCTTATGCAACGTCTCTGGAAGCGACGGGTGGAGAGGAATTCCTGCGGGAGAGGCAGCCTGATCCCGCAGAGGTGCAGCCTCCTGTCCTCTGATGAACGGTTAGACTGGAAAGTGGGCGTTTGGGTAAACAAACTGAGCAAACGGGATTCCTCACTTAGTGGCGTTTGTCAGAGGCTGACAACATCTTCAGCGTGTGCTTAACGCGCCGGAGAAGGCCACACGGGGAAAACAGGCTGCTAAATTTTGTGTGCCTGTAGGGAAATAATCTGTCAATGGTTTTTTTGATCATTTTTTTCCTGCTGTTGGTGAATGTCTCTAGCTATCCTGGTAGGATTTTTAGGAACTGGAACTCCCCAAATATCCCAGTGGCCGATGCCATAATCCAGAAAGGGCCGGATGGTTTCTTTGGAAATGTTAGCAGCTCCCGAGGGGAGGAGGAAGCCTCACCGCGGAGCTGTTGGTGCGGTTTCCAGCGCTACAGCCCCAGAAAGCCACGTTTTTGGCAAAGCGGTAAATTTTTGTTCAAGCCCAAGGGGAGAGAGAGAGAAAGGGGGGGTACGGAGCAGCGATTTCTGACACCAGCCCGGCCCGCGCTGCGGGG
>VFFE01009081.1:605911-783827 GCA_008921705.1 Burhinus oedicnemus | reverse complement strand
GGAAGGACCAGCCCGCTGGGGAGGGCGGCGCGCATCCCTCCGCCGCCGGGACGGTTGCCAAGGCGACGGCTGCGTGGCAACGGGCTGGCAGCGGGGGCCGCCCGCTCGCCACCGCCGCCGCCGCCGCTCCGCCGCCGCCGCGGCGCGCAGAGCGGGCGCGCTGCCCTCCTCGCTAGATGCTGCGGAGGCCGCCCGGGAGTAGCCACGCTCCGCGTTCGGCCACCTACAGCCCGCACCAGCCAGGGACCACCGGTACCGGGGCCAACCCTCCGCCGGGCTCACCGAGGACAACGCGGAGCGGAGATGGTGCCGCTGGTGCGGAGCGCCGGGGGCTCCCACCAGTGGCTGGCCATCGTGGTCCTCGGCCTTTGCTGTCTCCTACCCCCCGGGCGACTGGCCGCTCCCGGTGGCGACTATCCCGGGGCGGCCGTGGACAATTTGGTGGTCAGGAAGGGGGATACGGCGGTGCTTAGGTAGGAGGCGAGCGCGGCCGCGATGGGGCGAGTGGGTTGGGGGGGGGGCAGGGGAGGACGGAACGGAGCCCACCCACCGGCCACCGCCGCCGCAGCATCCTCCGAGAGCGGTCGGGGCTCCCGGCGGAGCCGTTCGGCTCCGCCGGGAGCCCCGACCGCTCTCGGAGGATGCTGCGGCGGCGGGAGTTTGGTTTCCCGATTTTAACTCTCTCGTGTTTAGTAAAACACAGGGGCTCGGGAGAAAGTTTGGAAGCTGGCTGCTCGAAACCATGAGGTTTTGGGGGTTCCGCCATCACTTTGGGGCTCTGTAGCCCCAGCATCGTAAGGCTGAGGATTGCGCCCCGTCAGAAGGATTCCTTATGTTTTTTTATTTTCACGGTTTTTGTATTTCTCAAGTATCGGGGCAAGGCTAGCTTTACGCCATTAGGAGATTACATGCTTCCTGTCGCTCTGTTATTGCTTCTCCTAATGAACCTCGCGCTCCCCGTGCCTCCAGTATCTTCTCTTCGGTCTGGTTGACCGGAGCACAATTTGTTTACCAGTAGTCGTGCACCGTGCTTAATCTACTTGAATCCTTCTTTCTGATTTGAGTTCATTAATCCTTTGGCTTGATTTGATTATTTTTTCTCCCCCAGTCTAACTTTTTATTCGTGCGTTGCACTTTTGTCACGGTACTGTTACAGCTCAAGAAAAACGCATTTTCTCATTATCTGGAATGTGATTGCAGTGGGTCGAACCTCCTTGCTTGTGATAAACCTCTGATTTAATTGGCAGTAGTTTTAAGCTATGAAGTATCTGGCTGTATTATTTTTTGTTGGGGCGTCACTCGCTTAGGTCTCCAGATTACAAAGTATTTTAACCATATGCATTTTTAATGATCCTGTAATCGGCTGTAAAATACTGCATGAGGTATTTTCAGTAGGAATTTGGAATCGTTTTATGGCAAGTCAGCCTGCTGCTGGTGTAGTAGCTACTGAAAATACAGTAGATGTCTATGTAGGGCAGCTGACAAGTATTTTTTATGTATACCTCAATTATACTCCGCATTTGGAGATTTCCTGAAGTCCCCGTGCTTTCTGTCTGCAGAACTGGAGAATCAAAGGGAATAACAGTAAAAAAGAGAGACTATTTTATTTGTACCGTTTCAGACTTGAAAGGTTGCAGAGAAGGTAACTTGGTGAGTTCACAGGCAGTTAAGAGCGATAGTCGGCCAGTACTAAACATTATTAGGACGTAAACAAATACATGTTTAGAACTACCTTATTTAAAAATTGTGGAATTACTCTCAAGGTTACCTCCTGGTGGGTTTCAGCTGGAATACATGCAGTTTTCTAGGCCTACGCTTGCGTTTGAACTCCGTGTCTGTGCAGCTGGCTAGGTTACATAAATGAAATTAGAGCTTTAAGATTAAAACATTACTTCGGCCTCGCGAGGGAGGGAGAGCGTTTGGTAAAGGGGTGCTGCTAAAGGAAACGTAAACATCGCTGCTGAACTCTGGAACAAAGCCATTAGATGGTGAAATAACCTGCCTTACAGCTGGTTTTTCACTCTTCTTGCTCTGTGGTCAACTTTTTTCATTTCATATGCCTTTTGTAGGCTTTCAAATCAGAGTTTATTTTGTTTTCGGCTGGTATTGCAACCGGGAAGGGGACGTAGGATCACTATAGAGAGGCAGAAGTATGCAGAAGACGGGTAGAGCTGTTTATCTTGAGTCTCTCGCTGCACGTCGTCACTGCTCCTTCTGAATTTTTCCTCACTGGATACTTGTAACATAAATATCTTTCAATATACATTAAAATAATTGCTATTAATATGCTAAGTATTGGAAGCTGGCAATTTATCTAAATACAAATTCCAGTGGGCTGGATAAGCAGTTTGGGCGTTAGAAAAGGAGTTTTTTCCTTCCAGCTCCGTGGCTGTCTGAATTTAGCCCTTCTCGGTTACTCTTCGTTGCAGCATCCGAAGTTGCCGTGCGCTGTAGTTCCCAGCCTCCGACGGCAAGATGGCCATCCGCTCCCTTCTGCCGGCACGTGTTGATTCTCCCCTCAGCACCGGGCTTCTCCGGTTTTATCTGTTCTCCGGCAAGGAGGGCTTCAGAAGTTCCCTCCGTACTTTGTCACAAAGACAGCTCCGTGCTTAAGGCATCTGGCATTCCTGTTTTTAATAATTAATGCTAGAGTATGGGAGTAATTCCCAGGGCTTTGAGTCAGCGTTTTCTTGGCTGCAAGAAGATTAGGGTGATTTATGTGATGCGCGTTTGGGCGGAGGTGTCCCCTAACGAGAGGGCGTTGCGGGCGCGCTGGCTCGGCACCCGCCCTGCGCCGCTGCCGGGCTGATTCTCCGGGCATTCACCCTGTGGCTTCATTACCCACCCACCCACGTTCCCAGGTCTGCAAGGAGTGTGAAGTGACGGGGTTACCTGCCTTGGGCGGAGGATAAACTTTCTCTTGCGAGTCTCATTTTGAGCTAAAATATTAGGGAAGAAAGCGCGGAGCCCGTTCCGGTGACTGAGGTGGCAGAGCGAGCGAGCCAAGTCCCAGTCTCGGTTCTCACATTAAGTTTTCATTGTCTTTACTGAAGATGAGGAATAAAACCTCCTTTAACTGCTGAGGTTTTCCACTAAAAGCCTCTAAGTGTTAACACAAAGCAAAATAACTAGCACAGCTCCCTCATTTTAAAATAGTTAATTCATATGAAAGTGTAATTAATCAATTTAGCATCAAACGCATGCAGCGTTTTTCTAGTGCTGTAGAAGCAGAGCTGCGAGCATCGCTCCCTGCCCGGCCAGGCCCCCCATCGCCCCTCGCCGCTTCCCATGGGGTGGACGCACGCCCTGTCCTCGCCGCCTGGACCACCGCGGGGCCGGGCCGGCTGCCCCGGTGCCCGGCCAGCGCTGGGATGCTCGCGGCTCTCCCCCGGCTGCTCCGGCCAGTGCTCCCCAATGCTGGCAAAGGGCACGGCACGCCCCGCTCCGCACCCCCAGATGGACCGGCCGAACAGACAGTTTGCCAAGAATGTCACTCAGTGCCCGTTTTGGTACGGAAAACAGCTTAGCAATTATTTTTAAAGGAAAACCTCTCGTTGGCCAAGGTGTTCTTTCTGATGATGAGTTGTTTCTGTAGTCTCAGTAATTAAAACCTGGTTCCTTCTCTTTGTTTGTTCTCAGTGATTGATCCATGAAGTCCCAACACTATTTGTGTCACTGTTTATTAAGTTATAAAAAATTATGTCAGTAATGCAGTTGTTTTGTATGGCAAAATAATTTTGGGAAGCCACTTATTTTCAGAAGTATAATTCTGTCCTAAATCTTTTCTATGTTCTTCCCAGACAATCAGTTATTATTTAATGAGAACACATAAGGAAGGAGAGAGAAAGGTATAAAAACATTATTTTATTAAAAGAATAAATTGCTACATTGTAAACTGCTAGAAATCCCAGAAAAAGTCTGTATTTTCAGAACTGGATTTCTCTAGTGACCCTCTTCAAGACCTCCTATAAGGAGAGGGATTACCGTAGGTTTGCAGCGCATCCGTAACGCTGACAGAAGTGGCAATTTTGGAAGAGCAGTGTTTAAGGGAGGTGACAAATGCAGAGCCTTTTGCTCAGAGCAGGCACGGGTAACCTGTTCCGTGTCCCTCGCTGCCCCGGGAGCGGTGCTGGGGCCCGAGGGCTGGATGCTCAGGGAGGCCGAAGGCCACCGCCACTTGGGTGGGGGCTGCTCCGTCCCCTTCCCGCTGGCTGAGCCGCGGGGAGGGCAGCCCGGGAGCTCGCCGCCGGGATTGCAGCAAGAGGCGCTTCTGCTTCCGGGAGAAAAAAAAAGAGAATTTCTCCCTGACTTTCTGTGCTGATGCTTATCTAGGTTACGGCCGATTTGTGTGTGTGGCCCTCGTGGCTTTATGTGTCTGAGAAAACAGGTTCCTACGTACCTCATCTGCAATTTGTAAACAAAATCCCCTTAGATACCTGAATGTACAAATCTGAGGACGGTCAAAATGGCTTTCTCTAGCAGAGTTTCTCAAGCTGCATTTCATTTTTCTTAAAGCCCATGGTTAACAAAAGCTGGTTTACCTGATAGTACTTTTACATTGTGTAATCACAGTAAATTGAGTTTTAGAAGCAGATACACTTTTTAAAAAAGATTTTTTTACCACTGTGTGATTATAGAGTCATTTATGAAACACGTGCTCTAGAATATGTAAAATAATGCGAATTTTTCACTGCAAAGGGTTAAATCTCAAGCTGGGATCTGTTGGATCGAGGTTGCCAAAGGCTGTCATTGAAGAGTAGGAGTGGTGGAAGCTGTAAAAGCTGATAACTGGATCCAGTCGGCATTGCGGAGCGGACATAGGTTCTCGTCAAACCTGGCTGGGAAAACCAGGGATCAGTTCTAGGCCAGCCTTGTTAACGGGTAGATTGAACTTCATCCACCTGTTTTTGGCCACAGTAGTCTCTTTTGGCCAATCCGCGTGAATTTTGTCTGAGGTTTAGGGCAGCCAACAGTCATCTGAGAAGAGTAATCATAAGAGGTGATTTTTTTTTTTTGGTCATAGGTCAGGAGGTTTGGGTTTTTTTGGCTTGTTTTCCAAATTTGAAATTCTTTGCGTGTAGCTTGGCTGCTTCTCTTCCCATCTTGGAGAGTTTCAGGTCTATGTCGTGCGCAGTCACGCTCTCCCCTGCCTCGGACACTTGAGGTAGTCGTCAAACTCTTCGTATGAGCCAACAGGTAACACGGGACGGGCTGCACTGAGCAGCTGTCTAGGAGTATATTTTACTGGTATGTTTTTACGGGTATTAAAAGGTTTGGGCACATAGTAGGCAGCTGATTTGAAGCACTGTCCATCTATTTCAGTGGCTGCTTTTAAAGTTACTCAACTACTTCTTTTCCATAAGTTTTCCCACTGGTGGAAGAAGTTGCCATCTGGGGAATGGGATGAGCAGCTCCTGGCGTTCTCCAGGGTCTCTCGGTGTCCTTGTCTGGGAGCCCCTCTGCTTCAGCCCCAAAGGCAGCCAGCGTGACTTCTGCCTCCTCCGAGAGGTACCGAGCGTTTTGACCGTGACACCCCCAGGGTGGCACGGGAGGCACACCAGGCAGTGTGTTGGAGAAATGCTGTTCCTTGTGCAGCACGGATGACTTGGTGCTCCACTGTGGCTCCCTCGAGCTTTGCAGAGGTGGCAGTTCTCACCGTCTATAGAAAACTTCCTCAGCTGTGTGTCACCTTCTTCACTCATATTGGAAAACGGGGTGCCCCTTGTTCCCCACCACAGCTCTCCTCTGATGAACGGTGACGGTTCAGGGATGTCCACCTAACATTATTTTTCTAACCTAGGTCCCTTTAGGGGTATCAAATGCAGGGTCTCGGAACTCAGAGTTTGGTATGGGGGTGTTCTCTGTTTTGGCAGAAGTTTAGCAGCAGCAGCCAAACCCACATCTCCTGCTTCTCTGGCTTTTAAAACATGCTGATTTTCAGACCGGACCTCCCCTTTCCCACTAAAGCACATCAGTGCCTTACCATGGGCGCAGGGGAGTCCTGGCCAAACGAAACCTTACTGGGACCTTTTCCAGCTCCTGCTTCTGCTTCCCCTGACTCCAGGCGCTCAAGAATAAAACTACAGCATGACTTTTGCAGATTGGAACTTACTTGCCATTTTTGACTTCCCTTCCAAGGAGAGCCACCCTTTATAGCCAAGAGTCTTTGCCAAAGGTGGTGATGGAAACCTGGTGACACATCTGCCAAATGTTCTCCGTCTGTTGTCATTTGTATTACTGAGAATTGGGCATTCGGAATGAAAGTTTCGCAGTGTGAATAGCAGGTGAATAACAAGTGTATATAGCATATTTAAATTTTAAGATACTATATATATTCTAGCATTACAGTCCCTCTGATGCGTGTCCACATGCCAATGTTGGATACAGCTGCGTGCACCCATGTATAAATGCAGCTCTGTCTATGGAGGGACAGGTGTTGTAATAAATATAAAAATTTTCTTCATTTCCTTTATGATTTTAAACGGTACATTTCTTGACTTCCATACTCTCTTGGTATTCTTGTGCAGTTCAGGATCATAAATTATTTGGCTATGCGAAGCTTTGTTCCTATCTCTCTGAAATGTGACTGTAGTTCATGCAGACATATGTGCACACCCCCTCATAAAATTAAGTTGTTGTTTGGGTAAGACTTTCACGTTCCAAATCCCTGCCAATTATTAAACAAGCACATTATGGCGCTTGCCTCTTGTCTGTGCAGTAATAATAAATAAATTCAGAGCAAATTAAAATAATTTATCATTTTAAACGATCGCGAATGTTTCAGATGTTATGCAGAGGAACTAACAAAACAAGGAATCAGTAAGGAATGAAAAACAGGATTTGTTCCAAAGGGCTGTTCTGTTGAGGAGAAAACAGAGACTTAAATTAGTCTTCTTGTCATCTTGCGTAAGAGTTGACTGTAGCCGATATCCCAGGGAAACAAGTCTCGGGGGTTCAAGCTGACTCGTTTCACAGCGCAATCAGCGACGCGCAGCACTGGCTTACCACTGTCTCTCCTGGCAGAGATTTGACCCAACGCTGTGCTCGGAAACTAAAGCCGGTGCTGCAGCAGGCCCCGGGAGTCAACCTGGAGACGTTTCAGCTCCTTTTGAGGCTTGCGGAGGTGGATGGGTACAGCGAGGCTCGTGCTCCTCTGGTGTCCCAGGCATAGACTGGCATGTCCTGGCTTGGCCAGGCAGGGTCGGGAGCACTCTTGAGCTGGCAGGCTATTACCCACCTTGTTCCTTCTCCCTGGCACGGCTTTGGCCCGTGCCAGCTGCCGGTCCTGCACACCTACTACAGTATTTCCGTATCACGGGCCACCCTTTCAAAGGAGCCTCTCGCACCCCTCCGCAATGGGGCTGTCGCTCTTCATGGTAAGGGAATGCGAAGGAATAGGTGATGCAGAGCATCTCCTCCCTGCTGCTCCGACCGCCTGCAGGTACCCCCGGTGCGGGGCGAGGAGCAGCGTGGCCTGAGAATAAACAACATTTTTCTCAGAACTAGAGGGGTTCAAGCCAGCAGCTGGGTGAAGGCAAGGGCAGGTTGATCCGTCTGGCCACAGCTCTGGATAAATTCAGTGAGATTTTGCAGGTGACAGCAGCGGCAGTGGACTCGCCTGCGATGAGGTAACGCTGCACTAATCAATCAGGTTAATTGATCATATCCATCTGCAGGCTGCTGGTATCAGAGCTGCCGGCTCCTTTACCTTGCTTCATCTGTGAGTCAAAGTGATCCGCAAAGATAAGGTTGAAAGACAAACCTTTGTCTCCTGTGACAATGCTGTTCCTCACCAGCACCATGGGGAGAAGTGCTTGTTAAATGCCCCTCTGCTAAGGCACTGCCTCTTGGCAGGCTCGGGGACTTCAGAGTCCTCTTCAGCTCTGGCTCTCTTTCAGCCTTTGAGCAGAGATGATCAGTACAAAATCCATGTACTTGCCAGAAAAGAAACATTCCACTTGGAAGCAGAGGAGGGAGCTCCTCAAATTTGCAAAATTTCCATTTTCTCCAACTCAACCCAGATGTCAGTTCGAGGTTGATGCTAACTCTGTCACGTGCTTACTTCAGTTGGTAATCATTGGGGCAGTCCCTCCTCTGCCTCTTGTTGGTAGACGTGCCTCCACCATGCTGTGAGCATGGGGCAGCCATCCCCAGCCCTCACCACCGAGCCAGCTCTGGAGCAGAGATGTGTAGTGGGGCCAGGGTGACCCTTTGCTGGGGCTCAGTAGCTCTGCTGGGTACGGGTGGTCCATTGCACCCTGCATTGCTGGGTAGCTGGGTATGGGTGGTCCATCACACCCTGCATTGCTGGGTAGTTGGGTACAGGTGGTCCATCACACCCTGCATTGCTGTGTGGCTGGGTACGGGTGGTCCATCACACACTGCATTGCTGGGTGGCTGGGTGTGGGTGGTCCATCACACACTGCATTGCTGTGTCGCTGGGTATGAGCGGTCCCATCGCAACCTGCGTGGCTGGGTACGGGTGGTCCATCGCACCCTGCATTGCTGGGTGGCTGGGTATGAGTGGTCCCATCGCAACCTGCATGGCTGGGTACGGGTGGTCCATCACACCCTGCATTGCTGGGTGGCTGGGTATGAGCGGTGCCATCGCAACCTGCGTGGCTGGGTACAGGTGGTCCATCGCACCCTGCATTGCTGTGTGGCTGGGTACGGGTGGTCCATCACACACTGCATTGCCATGTGGCTGGGTATGAGCAGTGCCATCGCAACCTGAATGGCTGTGTGGCTGGGTATGGGTGGTCCATCACACCCTGCATTGCTGTGTGGCTGGATATGAGCGGTCCCATCGCAACCTGCGTGGCTGGGTACGGGTGGTCCATCGCACCCTGCATTGCTGGGTGGCTGGATATGAGCGGTGCCATCGCAACCTGCGTGGCTGGGTACGGGTGGTCCATCGCACCCTGCATTGCTTGGCGGTTGGGCATTCACCTCTGTACGCAGCGTGGCAGAGCACAGCCTGAGGGTGCCTTCACTCTTGGAGCTGGATGAGGTTGTGGTGCTCTGGTGTTCTCCACAGGCATACCAAATCCCACTCACCTTTATCCTACCATATCAGAAGCTATCAGGCTATCTTCTTTTTACTTTTTTCTAATATTTTTCAACTCGGCAGAAAAGGCGTTTCTTGCTCTGACTGGATGCCCAGGTTTTTTCCCCAGTGTTACAGCTGCCAGAGACCCCAGAGCAGGCTGGATTCGTTAGTGCACCCGCATTTGCATGTAGGTGGATATGTAAAATAGGCCCAATAAGCTGTTCGGCCATAGCAGTAGTGTTTCTTGGTGCTCCTTCTGTAGTACTTTCTGTACACGTAACAGCACGTGGAGCCAGTAGATGTCTGCTGTAGCTCTGGTTTAGTGCAGTGTAGTACTTACAACGCCGGCAGAGATTTGGTGGTGCCTTACACGCGAGAATGGCCCACCAGCGAGTTCAACTCACGTTTTGATTTTTATACCTGCAAAACTTTTAAAAAATATAAGATGAAGTAGAACATGCTTGGTTTTATAACAGAAAAACAGTCAATCTATTTTAAAAGATTTTCCCTTGGCAACGGCAGACAATCTGGTGGTCAGACAGCCAAACAGCTATCATTAGTCATGCATAATTAAAACAAAGAGAGTATCCAACTGTTAGCAGTAACAGTTTTGTCTTGGAAAAAATCTCATTAGCATACAATACTTCTTGCAGAAATCTCCAGTAGTTTTTCTCATGCAAATGCCAATGTAAATGAAGGAAATTCTGTATATTTATGTATATATGCTGTATTTTTCCTATACTTATGTAAATATACAGGAATATGATAACTGTCCGGTTTGGTACAGCATCTGTGATATGCCTGCTAAATTTACATAATGCAATTCTGTCAAAAGTAGGCAGGAACCTTATTCCCTCTGCAAAACATAGGCATACATAATTTACTGTACAGTTGTATGCCTTTGATATTTCACTGGCTTCATGTTAAAAAATGTTTTTAAACTGAATATAATTCACCATCATAAAACAGCACCGGAGACTGACGTCCTCCCTTTCTGACCACCTGATTTTCGCTTGAGGCGAATGCTCCTGTTGAATGTATTCGGGGTGTGAGAAGACGATGCAGACCTTTGCCCTTTATTTCCTTGGGCAGGACTGACTGGCAGGGTTGTTGTGTTGCTCTACACAACTGTTCAGGCTTGCTTTAGGTGCCGTTAAGTACGGAGGAGATCTGTTTCTTTAGAGCACAGTCCGGGGAAGGAGCTCCAGATCTACCAACATCGGTGGCTCGGTTCTGCCGTCAGCGGAGAGCCAAGAGGCGCTGGGGCGCTCGCGGGCAGGTTAGCAACAGGAACCGGTGGGAAGCAGGACCGGGTAAGAGTTATCAATAACCAGATAAAGAAGACAACAAGGCTTTGAAACCACACTCCCATTTCTTACAAATTGGAGAGGGGAGCATCTGTAGACCCCAGGTCTAGAGGCGCTGTAGCTTTGCCACCAGCTACAGATTTAGTGTACAGAGTTAAGCAAGAATGACATGGAGGACAGCTCTCTCCAAGGAAATGTGACTGAAGAAGAGAAGGGGAAGTTCCAGACAAAGTTCTGGTTGATTTAGTATGGTTAACGTTATGCAAAAATAAATAGCAGTTACATGTCGCCTCGCCCCAGCAGCAGGCAGCTCCCAGCTCCTCGGGGAGGCTGGGCACCCGCCGAAGGCTGTCGCTCTCCTCCTGGCTCCCTGAAAACCCAAAACCTTGCCCAAACCCACCCCACAGATGGGCCCTTGCTGGGTGTCTAGGAGCATGCGCAGGGCAGTGGGAAGCTGGTGGTTCAGTATATTTATTTTGTTACATTTCAGACACATGGTGAAAAAGGGTACTCCATCCATCCATCCCTCCATCCATCCATCTATCCCTCCATCCATCCCTCCATCCATCCATCCATCCATCCATCCAGTAGCTATTGACTTCCAGGAAAATCATTATTTTTTCTTCAGAACAGTAGTTGAATTTCTGACTAAAATAATATATATATAGGCACATATATGTATCTTTTTATAGACTTAGTGCTGAGGTTTTTTTTTATATTAAAGCTGTTAATGTTATGTAGAAGTTGTAGAAGAACATTTAAAATAGAACAGACTCCTTGCTCCAGCGCTGGCTTGGCTCCTCGGCGGTACCTTCGGTGCCGGCTCTGGCAAGGTGTTTCCTTCGGGTTCGGTCGTGGCTGCACACCGGGCGCGGGGAAGCGATGCTCATAGCAGCCGTAGATAGCTCCGGCAGCCTCTGGGTTACGGTGAGGGTGGATGGCATGTGAGAGCAGGGAAGTGTTGCAGAAGAGATTGCTTTGTGCTGTTGTGGAACAAAAAAATTGGTGGGTAAATGAAGCAGTATTTTTCTAAACCGTTTTTGCCCTTTTTTCCCCTCTCTTTCTGCTTGGCCATGCTGGTTGCCTAGAACTTTCTCTTCCACTGGTCTCTCTACCCTGTTGTAAAAAAGTGGTGCGTGCGCCAGTAGGCTTTGTATGTGGGAGAATAAGGTTCTTTGGGACAGATCGGTGTATTTATAATCTGAGCAGGTAGTCTAGTACAACCCTTGCGTGAAAACTCCAATAATTTTTTTAGCAGGTTTTAATAAGCTACCAGCTGAAGTGCTGAAATGTCTGTGAAGAGGTTTTGCCTGGGTTTTAATAACGCCGGTGGAAGTTTGCAGAGACAACATGTTAGAGCACTTCATTCACTTGGGATCAGGAGCGCAGGAAGGAGCAGCGCGTGCCTGTTCTCTGCAGATTTTGGTTTGTTTTAATTCGGGAACGCTTACTCTCTTCCTGCGGAGCCGGAGACGCGGTAGCAGCAGAAGCACTCTCAGGAAGGCTGCGCCGGTCCCGCTGCTTCCCCCGCCCCAGCCCGGGTGCCGCTCTCAACTTGGGGCAGCTCCTTCAGGGCACCGGGAGGAGAGCAACAGCCTTCCAAACCGCTGCAGAACTTTTAGAATCATAGAATCATTTAGGTTGGAAAAGACCTTTATAATCATCTAGTCCAACCCTTGACCCTACTCTACCAGGTCTGCCACTAAACCAGGTCTCCAAGCACCACATCTGCACGACTTTTAAACACATCTAGGGATGGTGACTCCACCACCTCCCTGGGCAGCCTCTTCCAATGTTTGATAACTCTTTCAGTGAAAAATTTCAGTGAAAATTTTTTCTAACTCCCAGACGGGCTCTGACCAGGGCCGAGGGGTACCAGCGCTGGAGCGTGGGTGGCTGGGTGGGCACAGGGTGCCGCATCCCCGGGGGCTGCCCCCCACCCGCCTTTGCAGAGCGGAGGCTGGCATTGCTGCAAGGTGCTGCCCAGGCACCAAAATGCTGCCCCTGGCACTCGCCTCCTCCCGTGATTTTGCCATGCGTACCCAAAATTTTAGCCTGGGCTCTCAACGTTCCTCAGAGGTGAAGTCACTGTGCACGTTGCATGAAGTCACGAAGGTGTTGTCACAATGGGGTCTGGCCTGGGGCGTTCAGCTGGGCGGCTCTGGTCTCCCCATCTTCCAACGTTTCTTCATGGTCTCTTGCTAGTCGGGACAGCTCTCCATAGCTGGGAGTCACCAGCTGGTCGCGCTCCTCTGCCACAAGGTGAAACCCTGGATGAGGTGTGGTGGGTGCTGGGTGCCATAGCAGTGCAGTGCTGCTGGGAGCAGGCTGCCAGGGTGCCTGGGGGGGACAGGGGAACGGTGCTGGTGGACCGATACCGAAACACCAATTTACTAGTTTATAATTATCAGAAAGGAGTTTAACGGGGGAGAGTGTAACTGAACGCATTGTGTTTGCCCGTTGTTTGTGACTGCGATGCTGCCCACTGGAAATGTGCGACTTGACACAGGAGCTCCAGACATAACCTTAGCTTTCAGTAAATTGTGGTGTCACTTAATTTTAAAATAGAGCTGTAAATGCGTGATGGAGAAATGAAAATGTTAAATATTGCAGCCAATACTTTTGGTAAGTGGTACATTGCAGCCTTGGAATAAACACACTTTATGTTTGTGCCACAGTTCAAAACCAAGTGTGTGTTATTACTCATGCGATTTAATATCAGATCAGATTCTCTGTATCATGTGTTATAGGACAGCACGATGGTGGGAAGCTCCCATGATAGGCGGTGGGTGTGAGAGCTGGAGAGGGGGCCTGTGTGTGTGCGGAGCGCGAGGTCTGTGCCAAGAGCAGTACTGCGCTCGATAACGAATGGAAATCGTCATCACAGCTGTGTACTGCGTTCTGGAACTAGAATACTTGCCTCAGCCCCTTCCCAGTGGAGGACTGGGATGGTTAATGCCTCCACAGTTGCTGCTTCTGCTTTTCTAGCCCTGAACCAGCCAACACGGAGACTCCTCTGTGTGTCCATGATGCATCCCCTGGGTCCACGACGCCCAGCCAGCGTCCTGGCTCAGTGTCTTTCACTTCAGTGGTACCTGGCTCGTGAAATGGGCTCACTGGTTCTTGGGTGAGGCTTCAGGAGGGTATAGGTGAAGCAGACTGTGAAGCCCACATTAATGGGCTATACTGCACTGAAGACTCCGCAAGATGTGAAACTGCTAATTTTCTCCAGACTGGCTGAATAAAGGTCAAGAACTTCTTTCTGCCAGCAAGGGAGAGGAGGAGAATAACTCCCATGCCACGACCCATGGGAGCATGAAGGAGAACAGAAGGTCGAGTACCTCGGAAGAAGGGTGAAAGGATGGATAATTTTCCATGTAGCCTTTTCTGCCTGTTCCAGGAAACCCAGAACTGAAGTGAAGACTGCAGAAGTCCGGGATCGCACCAAGCTGTTGGGTTATCCACTGTGCGGGGACGGCCGCCTGCAGGGCTCTGATCCATTTGGACTACAGAGTGTGCATGGAAGCATTGGCTTCTGCCAAGGTGATGTTCACCCAACGACCACCAGAAGAGCTGGAACAGCCTTTTGGTACCCTGTGCTTGGTGGTGGGACTGGTGCTTCGACGCTGACAGGAGAAAGTGGAGTTTAACCAAAGATAAACATTTAAGTAACACAGCTTTCAAAGAGTTTGTTGTTGGGTTTTTTTTAATTCTAGAAGTTGTGTTGACTCATCTTTGTGTCAGTCCCTCAAATAATGCTTCTGTTGGCATTTCCTACTGATTTTTTTTGGTTTCTTGCATATAACTGAAGGTTAACAAGGACTAGAAGTTACAAGACTTGCGGTACCAGATTTTTAGACTGATAAGATGCTTTTAGCTTAATTATAAAGAAATTGGGAAATGGTCCTAGAAGAAGTTAAGCAGTGTCAACACACTTTGAAGTAAATTACAGATGAGGTTGTCCCAGACTTTGAATGCTTAAAGTCTTTAGGAGATTGAATGCAGCTCTCAGTGAAATCCCAAAATAATTTGATATCCTGAGCTGATGCAATAGTAAGTTTCCAAAGGCGGTGGGAAGGATGGATGTCTTGGCAAAAATAAACAGATAAATAAAAGCGCTGTCTTCCGTGTTTGTCTACTGTGTCACAGGATCTGAAAGGCTGAGGTCTTTTCTGCAGGATAAATGAACCCAGCTTTATTGAAAGCATGATTTCGAATAGGTAACTCTGTCAGGTCTAAAAGCAATTATTTCAGTTATTCTGTTCCTAACCATCATAATACAGCAGTTTTTAATGAGGGATTTGGATCAGATGAACTAAATTAGTTAAAAAATGAGCACAACTGTATATGAAGGTCTCAGAAAGGACTTACATTATAAATTGACTTATTTTAGGATCTATGCTTATGAAGTATTGAGTTAGCTTAGTTACGCACTTTAATAGATGTGATGAAAAATGTACACCAGTGGGAGTTAAAAATGTAGTAGTTTTGCACCTATTGTGTTGCTTACAGAATGAAATAATAGATAATAATGCAGTAATTAAAACATTTCTTTGTTTCTTTCCTAAATATTTCTGTTTATAAATTTAATATGGTGGTATAATATAGTATTTACAAAGTTATAGGTTAATATATTTAAAATATGTATGCATTTATCTTGATGTGTTATGTCATAATTATCTTGAATTTATCATAGGAATTAAATCAGTAAACTGGCAAAATCACGTACTTTTAAATGTGTTCTATATATAGAAATGTTAAAGTGTTTCCCTGTCTCGCTACTACTTTAGGTCGTCTTGATATAAGTTAAATTGTATTGCAGCACTTAAGGCACACCTTTTATGATTGGACTCACCAAGCCACTTATAAACCCACTCCGGCAGTGTAATTCTCTTATAATTCTTGTTCAAGACAGTTATTAAGTAAATCTAAAATTAAACATTAAAAATGTCATTGAAATGCTAATATGAACAGTGAAAAAAAAGTCTGATTAGTCTAAAGTTTTCTTTCAGGTATTGAGGGTCTCTCATATCACGGCTCTATGTGTAAATAGATTTTTAGGTGCTGTGGGCAGTGACTGTAGGAAGCCACTGTGACCTTCAAAATCTTTTAAATGTGGTATAACAATGTGCGAAAGCTAACTTGCATACCTCTGCTGTAGAAATTATCATTATATTCCTCTCCACAAAGAAAATCCCAAACTTTACTGTTCAAGTTCCTTTAATTCTTCAGGAATTTTTTTGTAAGGCATTTTAGGGTGTAAATTTACATAATGGCTTGGGAAACGTAGTGTACGCTGTCCAAATAATCCTGAAAAGTTCTTCAGAAGATGGTGGTGTGTTGAATTGCACCATGCCCCATTAACTCTGGAAGTCCTTTAGGGCTCTTTCTGGAGACGGAGGGGCCATGAAGTAAACTGTTGAGTTGAGAATTTAACTAGAAATCGGAGGATTAGCATCCTGTCCCCACCTGTACGTGACTATCACCCTTCAGGATTTGGGAAACCCACGTTGGTTATTAGAAAAAAAGAACTTACCTACTCATCACCGGGCAGCAGCAGGTCCAGATGCCGCAGGGACACGCCACCAGCTCCGCGCCAGCGGCACTTCTCCGGGGTGGGCGTGACAGTTGGGGCCAGGTCAGACATCGCAGTTGTTTCTGGATAATTACTCAAAGATACTCAGTTAAATGTTTCTTGTCCTCTGTGTAAAGCAACGTCTCCAACTCTGATCTCAAAGACCTTCTGCTATTGGAGAGCTCCGGTTACTTTCTGCAATACTCACATGTGAGACAATTTTGTGCATATATGCATATATCTTTAAAAGGGATGAAATTTGTGTTACGCCACTTGCACCAGCGGTCCAGCTGCTGCTCGCTCCACAGTCAAGGTTGGATTGCAGCTTCGGCTTTTGGCAGAACTTCGATTCTCTGCCTGGCAGATGAACAGAAGGGCACAGATAGCTGGGACCAATATTTACCAATGAATAATCAATACACCAGACATATTAAGTACACTGGAAAGAGTAAGTCCCCAGTGCGGTGCAAGATAACAGGTTCACGATGACGGAGTAGCCCGTCCCTGCTGCGGCAGGGTGCTGGGTTGGTCCTTCCCCACCCCGGAATGGATGCAGGTCCATCACGCCTTGCACCACCCGGCTCTGATGGGCATGTGGCTCCTGGGGCTTCCCACCTGGCCCCGGGGCATCATCCCACGTCACCTCGCGTGCACCGGCGAAGCCCCGTCAGGAAAACCGCGGGTACAAGGTCCACAGTCATGACATGCAAACCATCTTTCATGGATTTTTCTCTGTAGTTGGTGAACTTTGCTTTCCTGTCCGCGACCTGTGAACAAGCGCGTAGCGGGATCAAAGTGGGGTGAGAGGAGAGACGATGATGGGAAAATGTGCAGTGGTGAAGGAATAGGTCACCAATTCACAGGTGCGGTGCTTTGGTCGCGTTCACAGGAGATCAGGTGATGAGTAAATATGTTATGAAAGTGGCCTAATTATGGCGAGCAATTTTCCCCCTGGCTGGAACAATTGGACTAGAAAATTGTACCAGAGTTTTCATTCTGAGACTATTAAATAGCAGAGGAAGGGAGAACAAAATATATCTTTTGTCACAGCTACTTTTTTTTTTTTTTTAGCATAGAGTCTTGCACGTGGTTGGAAATGAGTTTAAAATTAATTTAATGAATTATATTTAATTTGTGACATTTTCTACCTGCATAAACCTTCTTTATGTTACATTTCT
This sequence comes from Burhinus oedicnemus, assembly GCA_008921705.1. Taxonomy (NCBI): domain Eukaryota; kingdom Metazoa; phylum Chordata; class Aves; order Charadriiformes; family Burhinidae; genus Burhinus; species Burhinus oedicnemus. Next base: position 766,718 of record VFFE01009081.1, on the reverse strand, counting down.
GGTAGTATGAAGGTGTATGTGCTAAAGATAAAACACAGCCTGCACATTAAATTTGGATAACGTGGTCATTTGGGGTGTTCTGCAGCTCGGGGCCGCCCTGGGCTGGGGGGACACGTTGGGCTGAGCCTCCCATGGGACCTTCTGGGGTAGCTCTGCCTCCTACAGACCAGCCAGAGCAGAAGACGGGGGGATTCTCACAGAGCAAAGCGAGGGAAATTTTGCTTATAGTCCCCCGTCAGAGGCAGAGCGGTGGACGCTGTCTGCAGCGCGTGCGAAGGGGTGACGGGGCGAGGGCAGAGGAGGCGGCGGCGAGGCATCGCGAGCCCCCCTGCGCCTGGAAATGAGTATCTATGAAACGCCAAAAGCCGTTCAAAATTTAAAATTAAACTTGGGGCGCAGGTGTGGAGTGGAGAAGATCTGAGAGTCTTTAGCATAGATGTGGTAGTTGAATTTTCTGATTTTTTTTTTTTTTTTTTTTTTTTTAATATAGAGCTGCATGCTCGCGTCAGGAGATTATAAAACCAGCAGCTTTCGCCCCGGCTGCGATAGCCTGAGGCAGCGTGGTCAAAGCCGCGGTGCCAGTGCGGCTGGGTTCAGCAGCCCAGGGTGGTCCAGCCCCGCAGGCGGGTGACAGTCTGGTGGCCTGGGGTGGGCTCGGGGTGCTGGCATCGCTTCCTACAAATTGCAGGATTGGGTCTGGATTTTTTTTCCTCTTCCTTTCTCATGTCTTATATCCAAATATCTGATCATGGTTGTGTTTTGGGTTTTTTTTTGTCTCTGTAACGCATTTGCGATTCATTCGTACTGATTTTATCAGCGGGTAATGGATTTAAAATAGATCTTGGTTTGGGAGGTGTAAAGAGCATTTTCTGTGATATTCATCTCATTGAGTGCAGTAGTTTTGTGTAAATATTTCAAGTTAACATGCATTCTTTGATAAATAACAATAAGGCTTAAGTGGTAATATAAATAATTAATAACGTCGGATGCCTGGCCTTTCTCTATACAGGTAACTGGCACACCAGAGTAGTTTTACTACCTGCTTGTTATTTTTCTCCTGTACCTATGGCCTTCTCTCCCCAGCAGTAGTTCACCTTTCCCTCCCTACCATCTATTTTAGCATTAATGTTTACTGCAATGAAGCTATTCATGCCCAGGGTACACATTATTCTGTTTATGAAAATAGTAATAACCCTGAACACTGCATATGTATTTGGGACTTAATTCAAATAACTCTCGAAACACCGCATTTCCAATGGACTACGCTGATTCCTGTTTTTTTTTATATTAGCTAGGTAAAGTAAAGAGTGAAGGATAAGATTTTATGCAACAGAATTTATTTTTCATTCTAATATACTTCTGGAATGACTGTCTTGAAAAAGCATACTTTTTAATATTTTAGACACATTTCTTTTTACCAGATTAACCAAGTGGGTGATCAGAAGGAATATTGTTTTGAAGTGCTCATGCCAATAATGCTTGCGTAGGGAAGTGGAATATAACGTTAAGGATGGTTCAGGGCATTTATCTCTGTGACCCGAGGAAGCGGTAACTCACAGAAGAGCCGGGCCAGGAGCCAAGACTCAGGTACTGACCAAGTGGGAGGAGATGCTCAGATGGTCCTCCATGGAGACGAAATGCTGTTTTGATGGCGAATGTGTGGATACTTGACCTGCTTATTGTAGCTACAGAGAATCGTGAGGAGAATCCGCTATCTCCCTAGGATTACAGCTCATGATAAAGTATTTTTGGGATGCAACGCTTAGACTTGTAAGTGCATAAACCAAAAACCAACCACCAAACAAAACATCGGCATAAAGCTTCAGATGTTCACTCAGTACGAGTGTGTTTGAAATTCCTGTGATTCTTTTTGGGGAGGCAGGGGGGAAGTGGAATAAGCTTAGATTGTTAACATTTTTTGCAAACCTTTTGAATTCTTAGATGGAAGATAATACATTGTGATAGTACAAAGTAATATTATTTTTTATAGTAGCAAATGATGTGCAGTATTTACTGTTGATCAAAGTTTATGTTACCTAGAATACAGTTTCTGTGCAAATGTTTGCTGTCTTTGGAGAGGACTTGACACATTATTCATAAGTTAGAAGGAGATAAATTACAAAATCCAAAGCACATCTGCTAGTAAAAAGTTTGACTGGGTGCAGAAGAGCAATACAAATATATTCATAGGAGAATAAAGGATTCCTTTTTCGATTTAAGAATATTAATTTGACTACATATGTATGCTGTTTAATAATATACATCTATACAAGTGTCATGGCAGAATCAAGACTGTTCTTTCTTTTGCTTCATCTGGGTGAGAATCAGTAATCTTCATCTAAAATAGCAACAGGAATTCAGCACACTGATTATTGAAGTTGTCAACCCTTTTATAAAGTTACAGCGTCTTCTACATCAGTTAGCCTAATCAGTTGATAATAAAGAGCACCACTCAATTAACAAATAAGTGCCGTTGGCAGTACTGAAGTATAATTTTGGCCATTTTTAACAGGCGATGCCTTCGTGGGGCTGGCTGTAGTTATTAGAAGATAATAAGTCTTGGGAAGGAGCGGGATCGGGAACGTGCGAGTTGAGTCCCCGCTGCTGATTATTCCCAGCCCGAGGGGCAGCGAGTGCCTGGGGGGGCCGAGCCGAGCCCGGGAGCCCGGGCTGGTGTGCGGGGGCCGGGGGTGGTGTCTGGGGGGGCTTTTCCTGCTGCCACCTTCATTGCCGGCAGAAACGGGCACTTCCTGCCTTTCTCTTCCTGTAAGAATTGTGTGCATATGTAATTTTTTTTGGTTGGTTGGGTTGGGTTGGGGTTTTTTTTGTTTGCCTTTTCTTTGGGGTTGTGGTGGGGTTTATTTGGTCACTGTTTGGTTGGTTTTCTTTTTTTTTGTTGTTTTTATCTTTTTTTTTTTTTTTTTTTTTTAATTATTTTTTTATTTTTTGGTTCTGGCAGCCATGTGTAATATTTCAGATTAAGAGTTATTTTCTGAAAATATTTGCTATAGCGACCCCCTGCCCCCGCAGACTGAGGTGGAGTTTCCCTGTCTAGCAACGCTTTACAATGTTGTGATTACAAACCTGGTACTGGGGGAGCTGTACTTTTTAGCATTCATCTGTCTTTAACAAAAAGTAGATGGTTCCTGTAATGGTTCCAAAAACATTTTCACTAGCAAAGAAGTTCTTTAAATAGTACTCACTGAGCGAAGCCGCTAATTTGCGTGACAGCTTGATTAAACGTAACCTGGTTCCACACTTAATTTATTTTGAAAGTGTCCAACATTTTCATTCCATCCCATTAATTTTAAATTAGTAGACCAGCTTGATGAGATTATTTAAGAAAAAAGGTAATTTTATTATCTTAATTTGTGTAAGTTCAAATCCATACTGCAAAGTCGTCTGAAAGTGGTTGTAAATAACAAAACTGTTTGCACCAGCATAAAGATCTACTGAACCTGTTAGTGTGGTGCATAATGAGATGAAGAATTAGGTCTTTTAATGATCATTTTTAATTTCAGCAGAAGCTGGGTTGCAAATTTGGCTCCATATTACAATATATATTCCTCAGTATGTTGTTTTTGGGAGAAATGAACCTGAAAAGATAATATTTAAGAGTGCATTTTACACGGATTTCAAGAGGACTCCATTTTCAACAGAAAGTGATTTTTCAGCTATTGGAAGTGCTTTTGGAGCTGTTCTTTAGTTGTCTTGAACAATTAACAATACTGATACACATTAGTGTCTTTATGATACTATATGAAAAGCAAAAATGAAACACTGGCAGCAAGAAACAAAGGCTAGTATTAGTATTTGTTACTCTGCTGTCGTCTTAACAGCAGGTGTTACGACAGCGAACCGATTTGTCGGCGCCCGTTCTGCCCGAGGACTAGCGAAAGCGCTGCCCTTCATCCCGCCGTTTCCAGCTTGGGGTTTCCAAATACGCCCCCTTCTCTGCGGCCGCGTGGGGTTGTGTGGGTGAGGAACAGGCAGGTGCAAAGCAGAGAGGCTCCGCCGCTCCGTCAGGGCGGAGGACTCGCCTTTGGCAGAGGATCTCTTGGAGGAGTTGGCCACAGCCAACTTTGCGTCCCGTTACGCTGGAGGTGGGACGCCTCGTGGTCGTACCAAGGCCTGTAGAAAAGCGTCCAGGCAAGATCTTTTAACATTTCTTTCTACATTCATTTAATTAGCTCCTCTTTGCAAGGCAAGACTTGTACAGCAGTTAACAGAATATTTCACATTTCTTATTAAAATGGACCCAATATTTTAGGTTATCTACTGTCTGTTCCAAAAGGATGTTTTCATGAGTATGGCAGCGAATACTTTTCCTAGATAAAGATTCTATTAGACATCATAAAATGTATTCTGATCACTGGTTAGAGTGCTATTGTCATTGTTAGTGTCTCAGCACAAGAAGAAATAAGTATTTGTTATAAATTATACTTTCGAGTATTGGAAACAATAGAGAAGTTTCAGTTTGCAGCATGGCTAAGGATTCATGGACAGCGCTAAATACTTTTTTATTTCTTTCCTTAGGTCCATACTAAAATTGTTTTGATTATTCATTGACTATATTAATTTTAAAGGCTTTTAAAGACATGTCTCTTAGTAATATCTTGAAAATAGTCTAAGTGCCAAGGGAGCAATTAGGAGCCTAAATATTTTTTATTTATTTATTTTTATGATTTATGAAAACCGGGAAAGAGGCTTTTGAAACTCATAACCTGCCGATCGGTCAAATGTGCCAAGGCTCTGGCATTCCTGTGGAGCTGTAGATTGAGCGGGAAGGAAGAACATCACTCTCAGAGCCAGGGACGGCACTCCAGGTTCTGTCTTCATCCAGCTCTTGTCTGTAACTGTAGCAAGCGCGATTTGCAACGTGGAGGACATTTCTCCTAAAAGTACTTGTGAAAGTACCTGTGTTTGTTTACTTTCCACACTGATCCTTGGGATTTTTATTTATACAAAACATATAAAAGATTTTTGCAGTGTTTCAAGGCAGCAGTGGTTTTTGGATTGGTTAAAGTAAACTTGGTATGTCAAGTGCTGACTGTTGGCTTTGAGGTTTTTTTCTGTGCATAGTAATTTTCTGTCAGAAACAGTAAAAGTAACAACAAAATATAAAGACCAGATTTGCTGTGAAATATGATTGATTTTCGCGCTAATTTGTTATATGAAATATTTTATCAGGGTGGCTTCACCTTGCTTCACTGCTGGAGATTAATTAAATTTCTTAAATTAGAACCCTGATTTACTGCTTTAGCTGCTTTAAAGAGAAGAAAAGAGCAGGAAACGCTTTCAGAGGGTGATCCGGCCACCTGAACTCTGACTATGAATGTCTTGCGACGGGCAGGATGGTCTGTATCATTAAACTAAAATAATTTGCAGCACAGGAAGGTCTTTGTGTGTTTATGGCCTCTGAGATTGGTGGTCTAAACAAGATGAACCAATCCTAAACCCATAAAACACTTTGGAGACAATCGTGTCCTCCTGGAGTGATGTATGGCAGGCATGAAAATCTCAGATCCACTGAATATTATCTGGGCAAGTAGCTCAATATATTTCACAGTAACATTAAACCTGATTATGTAGAGGAGAGACAGAAGTTTTGCCAAAAAATAGTTTTCATTTTTTATGATCTGTCATCCAGCTTTAACATCACTAGCTGCGCTCGTCTTGAAATCTTCTTGACTCATGAGTCTCTGTTGTCTTTTGGTTCTTTTTTTAATTATTATTATTTTTTCCTTTTGAAGAGTCCTTTTCCACACTTCTGCTGTGTGGGCAGGCTTTGGATCCCCTTGCTTACTCCCTCGTTTCCTACCTCTCTGCTCTTGAAAACTTAACTTGCTATCTCCGTGGAGGTGACACACGGACACATTTTCATGTCAGATTTGCATCCTAGATTTGCAAACTAAAATCTCCATTTTGTCTTCTGAAATCTCCTTGTAGACACCTACCAAGGAGCTCAAGCTTTACACTTTTTAAAAAAGATCACGTATCTTTCTGGGTCTCCAAGAAATGCCTTTTCAGCTAAGCATCCTGCTTCTAAACCGGCAGCCTGGCTCCCTGGTACCCCTCTCTTGGATCTCCTGGCCATGCTCCCTCTAAACCTTACCGGTTCTTTCTGCGTAACACCCCTGTGCAATGAAAACTCCTGTTCGAGCTTTTTCATCTTGATTAATGAATTATTTTTCCTTCTGATTTTAAGAAATACCGTCTTGCATTGTGATGTTTCTTCAGACCGCTGTGACAAATATTTTTTCAGACCGTCCTCTTGGTATCCTGCTTCAGTTTCCTCTGGTTCCGGCTTCTCCATCTCATCAGGGATAATGTATTTGTCTTAACATTCAGGTTATCAGGTAGTAATAACCAGCCATGAAAATGAATGTCTTTAATTTGGCCGCTGCCCTGGATGTGACAGTGACAAAGACAGCTCATCGCCTGCGCTGGGGAGGAGAGCACTCCATAGGTCTTCATTTCCAGCTCTGACTGCGGAGTTTACGATTACAGAATGGAAAACAATGAAGACAGAGAGGAGAACATTTTACATTTGAATGAGAGGACCAAGACATGTGACAGTAAATATACCTCTAAAAGATAATTTATTTCCTAAATCACTTTCACTTTTGAATTTGAATAGTAGTTATGGATGAAAACGATCTGCATTTAATCAGGAAGTGAGTGAGCGTTGAAGAAAATACTATGGGCGTGCTAGTAAATATTTATTTGTGATAGATGTGCGTAAGTGAAGAATAGAATTCAGCATTCACTAGGGCTGAATCCATCTCGTGATGTAATTTACAATTTCCAAATTTATGAATATATGTATGAATGGTTGAATATAGACTCTGCTGTGAATACTAGTAGTTGAAGGTCATGCCATATTTCATTGGAAAGCTAATTTTCCTGATGTATATAATAAGGTTTCACATTTGATCTTTATGTAATGATTACTGGAGCATTTTAACATTCTATTATTGTGTAAATAAAGGTAAGTATGTAAATATTTTTCTTACACTTGATGAAGCAAGTACTGTTTCTGTTACGTATCTGAAAGCAGAAGCTGCAGCTGATCCCAGTGATGTTCATGTCTATGAAACCAGAACAATGGGACAGGCTCATGCTGGAAAGAAACAGTAAGTTGCCTGTCTTTGCACCATCGTTAATATTTTTCAATAACTTCTCTACTTTTGGAAAGAAGTGGACTGATGTTGCTTGGGAATCATGAAGTGCTTTCTGGGGCAGATGTTGTACACTTACCTATGAAGGGTGACCATCTGTGAGCCAGCAGATCGGGATGCTCTGAACCTTGGTGCGCCACAAGACTTGGTTGAGAACATCAGTCTGTAGATGTTATTCCGTAGTCGTATACAATCTAAAATACTTCAGTGAAAATCCGACAGATTCAAGTAGTTAACCAATCCAGTATACTTTTCTGCATTCTTTTGTGAGGAAGGAACTACTTCAAATCTATCACAACCTTTTGAGATTTGTCTGAAAGGCTACGTGTAATAAGCACTGCCTATTACTGCTGTTTAATTTAGTACTATAAAAACTCTCGTTTCTTAAAACAAACAAAAGGCAAGCTGCAAGTTCAGTACGGCTATGTTAAGTGGATTAAGATCCTGGATAGTTAACAGACCTGAGAAATATCATCAGTGTGGAGTCAACACCGAGTGTGGGTGGAAAGGCTTTTTCGGGTGGGGCTCTTCAGTAGTGAGCAACGGGAGCAGTTCTGTTTGGTGTTTGCATTTTGAAATTTGATATAAAATTATTGATGACGAAATTTGAAATGACACAGTGATGAGTGGAATAGGATGTCATGAAGAGGAAAGCTGCTCAAAGGGAACGTCTCGGTAAGCTGGAGCCATTCTAAAAATAGAGTTTACGTTGGGTCCTAATATAACGCTATGGCAAACCCCACACTAACGGGATGCAGAGGTGCGCACATGTGGAGTAATGAATAGGAATACAAATGCCTTGCTGAGACAGGTAGTGAAATACGATGTATAGTTCTGGTGTGTGTTTTCTCAAAGATGCTGAAATAACAGAAAGATGGCAGAAGAGAGAAAAATATTGTATGGGAAATAAAAAATATTTACAAGGAGAAGCTTAAAGAACTCAGTCTAATTAGTTTAGTAGAATACAAATAGGCAACCTCATTGTGTTGAAGAATGTTTTTGTGTCAAAAAAACTCAGAAAATTCAATCTTGGCAAAAAACCCATGATAAAAACTAATGACTAAAAGCTGAAACGGAACAATTTCAACATAAATGCCAAGCAAGTGTTTCATAAGCAATTAACTGCTGGACTCAGTTATCAAAGAAATAGAGGACTTCTTGTCTGCTGTGGCTGGTTGCCTCTCCAGAAGATACATTTAGGCCCTTTGTTGAGCTGAATAATGTCAGAAAGGTGGCTCTTCCCTTTGCCATAGTTATGGGAGATATTCCCTTTCACCTGGGCGAAGGGGGTGAAGCGTCTGTTGGACCTCAGCTCCCCTTGCTGGCACCGTTGGCTGGCGGTCAGAGCAGAGAACCGCCGATTGCTCATTTGAAAATTTCCTGTATCTAAAGCCTTTTCTCAGAGTGTGACTGGGTGTCGCTCTGAAATGAATTCAGTTCTTTAAGAGATATTAAATTAATATTTAATTTTCATGTCAAAAATCTAATTTCTTGAGTGACCTAAATAAAATCTGTTCTGTGTAGGAGTGTGATTGAGAATATTTTAATCTGGTTGCAAGCATGGAAAACAATACAAAACATGTTCAAGAGATACTTGGCCTTTGCCTTGTCTTTGTCACGTCTGTGGCACAAGGTTGCAAAGTGCGACTGTGCTGATTCGAGCTGCCTGTGGAGCCAATCTGGTAAACTAAAAGCATTTCTGTGCCTTTTTTTCCCCACAGTTATTTAGCAAACGATTTATTCATGTGTCCTCTGTTCATAAACCCATAAATCTTTTCTATAAGTAAATAGTTCAATTTATCTTTAATAGTCAATTTTATCTTCAGATTGTGGAAGGCAGCACTTTTTAGAACCAGTGATTCCTGTCAGCAAAAAAAAATGACGCCTCTGTATTCCCGCGTGACGGGTTCCTGTTTCATTCTGGAAAACCTGGCAGCGCGGATGTTTCCCTGCTCCAGTGATACAGTGTTCCCAAAGAGTGTTTGTATAAATTATTTCACTGGCGGCTTTCAATCCGTAAGCATATTAAAATATTGCAAGTACCAAAAAAAAAAAAATGCCTGCAGCAGCAACCACTGCTCTGTTTTTATATTCTTTTTGGGCTCTTTTTTAGCTAGGCTTTGACTTTGTCACCTACCTGGATAATGAACGCGGGGAGAGCAGGCTGCTGCTGCCGGTTAGCTGAGCGGGCTAATTGGAGGGGACTGCATTGGTGACAATTAGGAGGAAGAACAGTGGAGCAGATCAATATCCTCGAGAGCAGACTTGCTGTCCTTCGGGAATCTGTGCCATATCAGGGCTGCCATCTTACAGAGAGATTAGGACACAGCCGGTTGCTGCTGGTAATTTATTTGCTTTAACTTCTATAACTATCGGGTATCAGATACAGAGTTCGTACAATAAACTGCATTAAAGGTTCAAGTACCAAATTTTGACTGAGAGTCTGCCAGCAGTTTCAAGACGCGGCAGTGATTGTGCGTTTATGGCATTTCCCTGCGTAAGAGTCTAACGTGTATGCTGGATGTGCCGCTGAGTATTATAATTGTTGTGAAGGCGACTGTACGGCTGCTCTCGGGGTTTTGAGGGGAAGCAGGACGCGGATGTGAGACGGCACCTTCCCGTTTCCCACGGGGGCTGAGGAGCCTCCTGGCCTGTGCCATCACACCTGGGGACAGGTCCGGAGCAGGAGGAGGTGTCCCGTGTCCCGGCCGGCAGCGCGGGTCAGTGCGGTGCCTCTGCCTGGGCAGGAGGGGTGCGGTGCTGGTGCCCTGCGGCGCGGTACGATGCTGGTGCGGTCTGATGTGCGGTGCGGTGCTCGTGTGGCGCAATGTGGTGGAGTGTGGTGGGGTGCGGTGCAATTCAGGTGCCGTGGGGTGCGGTGTGATGCCGGTGCGGTGCGATGATGCGGTGCGGTGCTGGTGCGGTGTGATGCGGTGCTGGTGCGGTGGGGTGCAGTGCGGTGCTGGTGTGGTGGGGTGCGGTGCAATTCGGTGGGGTGGGGTGTGGTGGTGCGGTCGGAGCAGGGCACAGCCTGGCCCCGGGGGAGACGCGGTTGCCAGCCCCGGCACGATGACGCACGCAGGTCCCTGTCCTCGGCTCTGGACCCCAGAGGAGTGGCGCTGGCTTTATCTTCTAGAGATGGAGCCTTTTGGCTTCTGCAGGAGATACACCTGCGTCTTCTGCCCCGGTACGTGGAGCTAGCTCACTTGGTACCCCTTTTCTCCTGGGGTACCGTCTCGCAGTAGCTAACTGCAGTCCTCCATTACACTATCCAATACGTAAAATCAATTAGTTTGTGTAGAAGCACTCCCATGGTGCGTTCAGGCGGAGATCGCAGGTACACGCACCTTTCTGCTGACTCCGCGGTGATGGATTCACTGTCTCCGAGGCTGTCAGGGACGTGTGTGAAGTTCTGCTTTTACTGATCTGGTCTTGTTAAAATGCCGGTCGAGAACCGGTTTTCAGGGCTAGCAAAGTGCTGCTGTGAGGATGCGCTGGCTGGGCTGACGGAGGGCAGATCCTTACGGAGTCAGGCACAGGCTGAGCCGGGGGAAACAGGCTTGAAGCTTTCTGCATATTTTCAGAGTTAAAAATATTGCTAACAGTTTTCAGAAAGTTTCAGCTAATACACCGAGAAGTCTGTAGCAGCAGTGATAAATCACATTTGGGATCCTGACAAGCAGCACTGGGGTATTTCGAGGGTGATACAAATCTGCCTGCTTAACCGTTCCTAGCATTACCCAGGTTTAATGAAGATATCCTATAATCTTGAGGATCCAATTTACTAACTGTCAGTGTTAATGTAATCTCTATAGAAGTAAAACTCCAGGTTTGACATTAACACGGACACAGACAGAATCCATTTCAGGTGAGCGTAAAAATTCAGTCTGTGAGGTACCTGTGACTGTCACAGGTGAAAATATTTGCTAATGAAGTGTGTATTAGTCTCAGACAGGTAGAGAACTCCCTTAGTCTCTTAATTTACTTTGAATAATTCATTAGCTAGCACTCTTCACCCATGACAGTCGTAGGTAAATCCCAGACTGGAGCTGCTAATTAAAGTTGCAAGATGAAGGCAAGCTACTAACGAGATGCTAGACAAGTCCTCGAACAATACAGAGGTAATTTTAAGCGCATAAAGTTTTATTGTTGGTTTTCACATGAGGGTAAGGAAATGCTGAAGAATTTACACTTGTTACAACAAATAATTAGAAATGCGTGTGAATGGAGGTGCGAGGCTGAACGAGGGCAGCAAGCTTCCCCAGGACCAGCAAGGACCTGGGGCGTGTAGGTGGGTCCTTAGGGATCATTCAACATATTGATATGAAAAAGTGTTGAATATTTCACATTAGCATTTTAAAAAAAAGATAAACAATGAACCTATGTGGATTTTATCAGGCATTCATGGATAAATATATAGTTAAAATATGACCTGCATCTGCCTAACAAAAACTCGTTACCCATGTGATGATCTGTACGTGCACTGTTGTCAAGTGGAACTTAATAGCGAACTTACGGCATGAAAACGTACAGATATGGTTTTGGATAGTAGAAATTAATATTTCTTGTTGTGTCTTCTACAATGTGAAATTTAGAAATTTCCAAATTAATGTTTTGTTGAAGAGTACGGAAGATTGCATCTGTGTTGTTCCTGTTGCCTGGCCGATTCAAGACACAGGAATGTTTGATGTTGCGATATATTGAGATACGGTTTATGTTAGTTAGGAATGAGATATCTAGAAATCTGTATGGGGATATGGAGGAGCATAAAACCACACCTTTAGTGATTATTTTCAATACAGAAAATACAGCACGCTATTCAGACAAAACCAAATGTGTTAAAGCAGTTTATTAAAGAAAATGTATAATAGGAAAATCTGTATAGCAGAACTTCATTGAACATGGGAAAAGTGGGTGCGTGTCGTGCCTTGTCTAAAGGGGAAATAGATCGAATGAGTTAAGTGCATTTGCCAGTCCTGCTTAGCGCATGGCCATAGCAGCCGCTCCGGCACTGGGAGCGGCGGGGCCGGAGTCCGCAGGGATCCTCTGCAGCTGAGCGGGTTTCAGGCATTGCAGAACCCAGGCTGAAACCTCCCGAGAGGCCATCTCTGACAGCAGAGCCCACGGAAGGTGATCCCCCGGTCCCTCCCGTTCCTTCTCGCCCTGCCCAGCTCGTGCAGCTGCGCTGTGGTTTGAACTGGGAGCCTCTCCGGCTGTAGAGGAAGAGCAGCCTGTGACATCTTCCCTGCCAGGTTCTTCCTAAACTGGTTGTTTCTCTAATTCCCTGTTCAGCCATCCAAGACGCGATGGCTGGCTTGCAATAAAGCGAGAGCGGGGACAAAGCCTTGGAGTTTGTGCAAGGGCGGGAGGGCGTTCCGACGCTGCGGTGGCTGAGTGAGGACTGCGAAACGCCACGTGCGTTCGTAAGGGTAGGCTGAACAAGGAACGTGCTCGAAGAGCAGAACATGAAGTGTTGACAGGGAAGAAGTGTGATGGTGGTGGTAAGGATGTTAAGATTACTGGAAAATGCATCTTTGTCTTGGTAAAGCAAACAGAACTTTAAAGCCCTTCAGTTTACCAGCCACAGCAAACCCTGCGTTTTGGGGGTGTGGAAGAAAGGTAAACTACCATATAGCTACACTTGGATCATATGCGTTAAAAAGTAAACCTCTCCATGAATTCTCTGTGATTTAGCGCAGTCTTGGTGTGCTGGAGGGACTCTGGCTGGTTCTGGTGGCAGCTCCTCACTGAACGTGTCCGTGCCAAGCACGGGCCCAGAGGGCTGCCGCTGAGGGACAGACACCTTCCTGACCTGTTTGGTCGTCATCCAAAAGAGACGGCCAACTGCCGGGCTCCTCCAGCTGGAGTTCGGAGAGGTTGAGCACATAACAGACTTGCATCGTTCTTCTGCGGGATACCAGCGAACATAGAAAGTATGCTTTTAAAATCAGCATGTTTAAAGTCTACTCTGCCCTGGTGAGGCCGCATCTGGAGTCCTGTGTCCAGTTCTGGGCTCCCCGGTTCAGGAAGGACAGGGAACTGCTGGAGAGGGGACAGCAGAGGGCTACCAAGATGATCAGGGGGCTGGAACATCTTTCTGATGAGGAAAGGCTGAGGGACTTGGGTCTTTTTAGTCTGGAGAAGGCTGAGGGGGGATCTCGTCAATGCTTATAAATACACAGAGGGAGGGTGCCGGGAGGATGGGACCAGTCTTTTTGCAGTGGTGCCCAGTGATAGGACAAGAGGTAACGGGCACAAACTTGACCATAGGAAGTTCCATCTAAACATGAGGAGGAACTTCTTTCCTTTGAGGGTGGCAGAGCACTGGCAGAGGCTGCCCAGAGAGGTGGTGGAGTCTCCGACTCTGGAGACATTCCAAACCCGCCTGGACACTGTCCTGTGTGACCTGCTCTGGGTGACCCTGCTGTGGCAGGGGGTTGGACTAGATGTTCTCCAGAGGTCCCTGCCAACCCCGGTGATTCTGGAATTCTGTGTTGATGCGATGTAGGCTCAGTTTGGGGCTCTCTGCCAGCCGCTGTTCCGGCACGTCTGCGGGGCGGTGCAGAGCCCCAGCGCCGGCGGGAGGTCTGAGGCAGCACCGCTCTTTCCACTTGAACACGAAATTCTGATTCCTTTCGTGCAGCAGGTGGTTTTGCGCTGACTGAAAGTGCTTTCGACCAAAGCCAAGTTATGATTCGTTTCCCGTCTGTGTTCAATCAGGCTCTATTTTTATGCTTACACAAAGAATGGGGTGGCCACGGAGAATTCACGTGCTCTCCCGAGGGTGTTTCCAACTGCAGGGGATGGAGATGAACCACCACCATGTCTATCCAATAAGACAGTATCCGTTTCCCTACATCAGAGGAATCAACAACACATCTAAGAAGGTGAACAAACTATAGCATCTGCCAGAAAAAAGACAAAAATAAATCAAGGGTTTGATTTATATGGAATATTACTCAGGTATTTCCGTGTGTTTGTGCATGAAGGCGTTTAAAATGAGTCTGCTTTCTGCTGCAGTTTTTGCTCTGCAGAACGTTAAGAGAGAAATTCAGTGAATTAAAGGGGAAATGAGTAACAGTGAACAGTGTCAGCAACACATGATACATTCGTGATCTGGATGTCTTCTGGCTGTGAGTGCCGAGCATCCACTCAGCTCTTATGTTTGACCTAGAAAACTTAAAAAAAAAAAAAAAGCTCCTGCTAGTCACAAAGATCTCCATCTGATCATTTTAATTCTGATAAAGATTAAAGAGTTAAAAGCACCGAGTTAAATTTATTACTTTGGAGTTTGTTTGGTGTACCTGTGGCTGTGGCAGATTGTTGATGGACAGCAGGGACACGTCCCACTACTTACTGACAAAGAGATCTCGGAGTTCAGCGAGAGCACCGAACAGCTTCTTCCGTCACAGGGGTAAATCTGCTTTTCCTGTGTCCTCCTGCTGTTCTCCCACTTCCTTTACAGAAAATACCGATTTTAAGACATTGCATGTTTTCCAGATTCAAAACGTTGTCGCCCAGCGTATTCTAATAGAAAGAGCAAAGAAAGGTCAGTGCTGTATTTTTATGCCTATAAAGACACTTAGAAAATGACAAAGCGCACTTGTAATTGCGCAGCGGTCCCAGAAGCCAAGGGAGCCAGGTACCTCATGGTGTGTGTCACCGCGTGCCCGTGCGGAGCCCTCTCGTTGGTCTGAGCGCGGAGCTATGCGCTGAAAACCATGTCTTTTGCACCAGTTTCCATGCCTAAGGCCTGAAGTGGTGAAGAAGCAAACTTCCCCGCAGATCCCCTTTGGCTTGCTGACTAAATTCCCTTTCAACAGAGAGACATGTTGTGGAAATGTTTAAATCACAGAATTGATAGCAATTTGTTCAGGGTTTTTATAGCTTTCTTGGATCGCCCAAAAGATGCTGAAATGTTTTCTTTCACTTCAGTCTGACTTTGGCTTTGAAGAGGATGAAATGTGACTGTACGCTTCAGTGGTGACACTGTTTAAGAAGAATCTTTGTATGTAAAGTACTTAATACACAGGGAAGGGAGGAACAGTAAAAGGTTTAGAAGCATTTGATGGTTTGATGCTGCGTGTTCTTCTGAGGGGGGCTCAGCGCCGCGAGGAAGGAGCTCCAGGAGAGCAGGATCCTCACCGGGGCAGGGCTCGGCAGCGCCGCTCGGCGTCCCCTTCCCACCGCCCCGGCCGGGCGGGTGCCGGGCTGCGGGCAGGGTCCTGCCGCGCTGCCCGCACAGCGTGGGCAGCCGAACGCCCCGCTCCCAGGCTCCGAGGATAAAGGCTTCGAGTTCAAACCCACACGATGTATTTGGCACATCTCACTCTACAAGCTGAAAACACAGGGATGTTAAGTACAGGGGTGAGTGATTCCTTCTAGCATCCTCCTGATGCTGACGGAATAACTATTAGTTTTCTCTTGTTAATGAAGAGGTTGACAGAGTCCCGGTGGATGAGGGGTGTTACTCTATTCCAAGCCTTGTTTTAATTCCTCTAGATCACTTATTTACCAAAAGTAATATTTAGAAGACGTATAAACTCATTGCCTTTTCACCCTACAGCCCTACTTTCCATGTAAACGATGTCTCATCTGCTGAACCCCAGTATTAATGTCTAGTTCCACTTAAGTTGCACGAATTATGTTGTTAAGCAGTAAAGTAATTCAAACGAGCGCGCAGTGCAGTGGTTCTTTATGGCACAGCCTGCTGGTACAGACTGCCTTTAACTGTGCCCATCGCTTTTAAAAGCCAGTTTGTAACTTGCCGGTTTAAGCCGTGCTGTCGCCTGGCAAACTGGACTCGGGGTAGCAAACTTGGGAAAGGTCTGCTGCAATCGCCTATTTCCTGTGAAAATGAGAAAACATTAACATTGCACCTTTGTAATACAGTACATTGAATTGTAAATGAAAAGCACGTACTTGTGATTTAAAATGCAAGCAGCTCCTGCAAATCAATACTGGCTATATAAAAAGAGTTCAAAATGATAATACAAATTAATCCTAGAGAGAAGTATTCATAGTAGTCATGATACACTGATTTCTGCCAGTCACAGCTTGATTGCATTTACAGTTACATTTGTGGTACTCTTGATAAATCCGTGATTGGAAGATAAGGCTCACATTTGAACCAAGTGCATCTTTGAAAAAGCTTTAAAACCGTGAAATACAAAGCGAACCCCGCGCCTTGCCTCTTTGCTCAGTTCTAGGTTTAGCGATGGGGTTTTTCCCAGGCCTGGCCCAGCAGCGACTTCGGGCTCGAGCAGCGCGCGTCAGCAAATCAATTCCAGTCCAGGGGAGGGCTGGATCTCCAGCCTGGTCTCCTCCGAGGCTTTTAGCCTCCTTTGACCTCGGCAATCCATAAGCGTCTGCTTCGGTTTCCCAGCAGTATATTAAAAAATAATACAGTCGATAGTTGGAGCTGCCGATGGGAAGCAGGGCGGGCTCCTCCGGCCGGCATCCCGGGCCGGGAGGAGCAGCGGGGCGGCAGCATCCCGCGCTCTGCGGGGGTACCAAAGGGTTAGGGGGGCAGCTGTGGGGAGCGCCTTGGGTTTCCTCCTCCAGAGCCACGCAAGCCATTTTTCACCGATATCCTGCGATGGCAGATTGTTTACCTGGGGCTGATGGGAACTGCAGCTTCATCAGAGAGAGGATCCTCTCCATAGGGCTCCTGAATCCGTTGCGCTGGGAAGAGGGACAGCATATGCATTCTTTTTCCATGCCAAAATGCAGTAAGGCAGCATTTTGACATGCGGGTAATTTATGAGGCTGTCTCGGCAGTCTGAAAGAAGCAGGGCTGCTGATTTTAGTCAGCCGGTTGCATTAAATTGTTATCCGTAAGAGCCTTTTAAGGACTGTGCTATCATTCTCATTTCTCCTTGGCATGGGCTGGTTTGGTTCGTGATCTGCCGCTCTCACATGTGAAGAGGAATAGACCTCTGCCCCAGGTATCCCGAGAGGAAACCGTTTGAAATTACGACCTTTGAGAATGTGTCTCTCGCTTTCCATGGGCTGCGACTCTCCTGGTTTTCTCCTGTTACCTAGAAAAGGAGGTTTTCTGTTGGTACTCGTGCATCAAGGGCCCCTGTTTTCTGCACCTGCCTTCGGATGGCTTCCCCACCCGTGCATCGAGGAGAGGGGGTGCTTTCCCCAGTTGCACTTTTTCAGTTTTCACCAAACTGGCGTCATTTATGGTAGAAGCAGCAACTTCCACCACCCCTGCTGCACGCCGGGATTCCCGTGAGAGGACAGGCGGAGCGCCCAGCCTGCGGGGCGGCGCTGGGAAGAGGCGTTTTTCCAACAGCTCAATATTACACAGTTTCTTCTTTTCTCACCGCATTTGTTTCATGTTGGTTTTAGAGATTTGAACTCTTCCGTGTGGAACTACTCTCATCCCAAAGATCCACTCATGTCAGCTCTCCATGGACACGAATGGGCGGAATTAGTCTTTATGCTTTCTAAATTGCCTTTAAAGCACAGAATAGATTTTAAATGACAAAATGCCTTCTCTTTCTTTTTCTTTCTTTAAAGCAAACAAATGATGTTTGGACAATGAATTAAATTCTTGCAGAAACCTCAGAAAAGTGTATGAAAATTGGCAGATGTTTTCTTACAGGGGCTTTTTGGAAATATGTTTTGATACGTAGCACGTTACTAAATTTACATGGCAGCCTTAAGTGATTTCTCAATCCAGGCTTCACTGCGAAACACGCGCCTACTCCAGTACCTCTGCAAAACTCAACCTCTAGTGAATGTTTTATATCACACTCTCTTTTTTATCGCATCCTTCTAAATCCCTCTCGCTTACGTCCTACTACGATCTACATCCAGACCCGTGCTAACATGCTTTCCGGTCCCTGTGTGTCTCGGGGTACCGTGCTCCCCGCCCAAGGTCGCCGTGTGGCTGCAGTAGGTGGTGCCTGGCCCCGATGCCGCGGCCGCAGGTGGTGGTTACGTGGGCTGGGGCATGGTGGGGTTCGGCATCCCTGCGAAAGGAAAGCCGGGGAACAGCTTCCCGCGTGCTAATGGTTTTAAAAAGATGAAGTTGGTGTCTTCTCCTTCTCTTTCTTCTATTCTTCTTCTTAATATGAGGATTTTTATTTTGTTGATTCATAGGTTATCTGAATATGAATAAGTTCACATCAATCAGTGCTGCTGGTACCACAAAATGAATATAAATGTTGTGTTCAGTACTTTCCTAAAAGAACGAACGTGTTTCTGAAATGTAAATCCGCATTCCGCAGTCTCTTCTCATGGCGCCCTGAAGCCTAACTCTTTAGGGGTTTTTTTATAACGTTAATCAATTATTTTGCTCTAGACTTCTAAATCGGTTTGCAAGAATTTATGTTATCTGTGGCATTATGTTAATTTCCAGCGGTTGGTAACAATCAAGTATTATACAAAGCATAAAAGTTCAAAATGAGAAATCTTTGCTCGTTCCTCCAGATGAATGTTGGAAATGCATACAGTCTGTTAAGATTTTCTATTTATTCAGTGACCAAGCTTTAAATTGCACATGGCAATTACTCGGTGTTCTTCATACTAACGTATTCTGGAGCACTGAGGGAAAATTATGGTGCACTCTTGGTAGTTTTAGGAAATGAACTGAAGCAAGATCCAGTAGTATTTTGTGCCGTGCTGAGGCCCCGGGAAGAAAAAGAGCCTGCGTGCTGGTGCAAGTACACAAAAAAAACGCATGCTGATTTGTAGCAGCTACCATTGTCATTAAGATATTGAAGGTGAAATTAAAAGTTTCCTGCAATTCCTAGTTGTAAAACCTGAAAAAAAAAAAAACCCTCCTTGAACCTCAAAACACTCCCCTACAAACGGGGGCCCCTATGAGTTAATTCAAAAGAATAAAACCCAACTCCTAATTCCAGTTTGGCCCGGAGTAGCCCCAGATTTCCCACCTCCTGCTCAGACGCCTGCTGTGGCGTCCGTGGGAGATTTGCCTCGGGGACCAGTTGTGCCCCTTGGTCGTGGGCCAGTGGGAACCACCCCCCGGCTTCCGTCTGGGGTCGCGGGGGTGCCTGGGGGCTGCTCTGCTGCCGGTTTTGCCGGGGCACGAATGTGGCCTTGATTTCCCAAGGCACGCTGCACGTGCGTGTCGCTGTGCCAGCAGAGCTACTGGCGGGTGAAAAAACATCTCGCTGCAGCACCCTGTTTATTTTTCGCAACGTCTTTACAAATATTTGTATTTCAAACTTTCTCATTAGAACTAATGGCAAGTAATATGCACAAGGAATCGTTAGCAGAAAATGCGATTATTGCGTCTTACATTTAAAATGATTTAAGTCAGTATTCTTGACAAACAAAGCAGCTGACCTTTTATTAAAAGGGATGATTGGTGTTAGTAATTAAAGTAAGGCACACTAAATGTAATACATCTTCAAAGTATCCCTCCATAATTTGTCTTTTCTTGCCTCATTTGAAAACCTTTCTTGCTTTTTTTGAGGTTGCTCTTTCTTCTAAGGATTCTGAGTAACTGAAATATTTTAGTGTTTAGTGAATTGAAAAATAATTTCCTGACCTTAGCCGTCAAAGTTCTCGGAGATACGTGGGCTTCTTTACATCATGAGAAACCTACTTTGTGGCAGCACTTCTGTCATTTAAAAAAAGTTTCTTCCCGAGATGTTGTTGGAAGGAAAAGTGGTCGTAGATGGTATTCTAGAGGTCCGAGCGCTGACACACTGGACTTCCATCACTGTAAAAAAGTGTTTTTCAGCTCTCTTGAGCTGTCCCTTCTCCCCAGGACACAGCAGCTGTGTCGCCTACGTGGGCAAGTGGGCGACGTGAAGGCGATGCTGCAGAAATCCCTATTTCCAATCAAAGAAAAAGAAAAGCTGGCTGAATAAGCTGCGTGCAGCCTAGGACAAGGAGCTGTAGAGCTGATCCTATAACTTCAAGGATGTTTGCTCATTATAGTTACAAAGCTGTAATGTATTTTTAATCAAATCGGCAGTTTGAAAATCTGGAGTGTTTTGACTTCCACTTCCAAAAGAAGGAAGGTCACTATGATGATTTTGCTCTTACAGTATTTGTATTTTACAATGCATGTAAACTTATTTTTCCCATTTAGTAATTTAAATTGTTATAGGTAAAAGGATCATCAATGCACACTTCTTTTACTGACTTTCAAATATTTCTTGTGTTGTAAACCAAATACACTTAAATGTGTTTGTGCTCATGAATTAATTCCTTTCTATCATAGGCTTATGACAGTGTTATAAAGTCAGTATTCCATAATCAAAGTCTTCTCCCTTTCTTGAAGTTTAAGACGGTGAAATCTTGATGCCATAGAAATTAGAGGGGACAGGATTCTGACATCTGATTTTATAAGCAGTGGAAGTCTTTGTTACTTAGAGTAGAAACCCATGGTCTTTCAGTCTTTAAAGAAAAAGGAAAATAGAAGTTTTTTCCCTCCTCCTTGTCAACCTTACCGTGAATGCACAAGAACAGTATAATACATGTGCAGTGTACAACAAAAAACGCCAAACGTTTTCCTGCCTTCTTCAAGAAAAAACAAAAATAAAATGATAAAGCATTAATGCAGACCAGTAATTTTCTTCACATATGAAAGAACTGAGCATTTCTTTTGGCTGTCTGAAATTTCTGCTTCAGCAGCTTCCGCTGCTCTGATGATGGGGAAGGTAACAGTGACAGGGCTGAAATCGTGTGTCACCAGGTAATCGCTGTAGTGCTGGTTTGCCCAGGAGCTTCGTGACACCTCCCTTGCCTCCACGGTGGGCAGGAGATGGCCGCATGTCTGCCGGCGTGTCTGATCAGCTCTGGACTTGTTCATTAACCAGGGTCAGAGCACCAGCCGTGACTCCGGCTTTTCAGGGCTCTTCAACAACTCTGCCCACCATAGATGATGGCTGATTCCCAGCGGTGTCCTCCAGTCTCCCCTTTCTGCCTTCACTTTCATATAGAAATAAGTCTCATGTTAACGCCATTGATTTAGTCCGTATGAATGGGAGGTTGGACTAGATGGCCTTCAGAGGTCCCTTGCAACCTAAATTATTCAATGGTCCTAATCCATACAGCTTCCTTTTCCACCAAGCTCCAACAAATTAATTACTTTCATTTTCATGCAGTAGATGCTTATTGAGGTATTAGGTAAGAATATGGTAGATACATGAATTTGTATTCTGATTTCATGCTGATGTCCAAACCTGCTCAGGGTCAGTCACAACATCTGTATCGTGCTATCAACTGAGATCGAATGTTGTTGCTACCCTTGGTTAAGTGTTGAAATTCACAGGGCTTTTTTCCAAAAAATCTCCAGAAGACGACGTTGTGTGCTCCACCTAACTGGAAGAGGCCAGACCTTACCATGGGCAGCCGGAGAGCTCCAGCTGGCGTCAGCAGAGCTGGGACACGCTTCTCAGAGTTACTGTCAGTGGAAATATGAAGCAAGTCAAGAACAGGAAGAAAAAATTTTTTTGTAACCACAGTCAAAATAGTGCAATAAATTAATGAGGAGACTGTTGAAGTGCAGTCATGAAAGGCTTTCAGAGAGCTGGTACTTCTTTTGATGATGCGTTATGGTTGGTTTTGGTTTTGGATAGGAAAACAGATCTGTGAGTTACCTCTTGCGTTATTTCTGATGAGTTTTCACTCCTGCATTGATAAGCACTAATATGAAAACAAAATATGGTGAGCACCCTGTATTACGAGTGGCTTTCTATAAATTAAGATTGATTTTTTTAGCCTTTGACCTATACCTGGTAAAGCCCTGGTTCCCACTGCCTTCCCCTTCTGTGATCCTGCATAAAGCAGCGATGGCCAGAGTTTAAGTTATTTCAGAGTGCCTAGAGATGAAGACAGATGCCTGAGCAACTTTTATGTCTTATTTCCATGAGAATTAAGTCAATATAGCTGAGTAGCCAGTTCTTAAATTCCCTGGTTGTCTTTAGGCACTTTAGGTGTCATTTTTAATCTTGCCAGTAACATACACCACGCACCAAAAGTTTTCAGCAGTGAGACTAGCTCTTACTTAAAACTTACTGAAATTTGTGCCTGTTTTCCTTGCCACCTCAATTTTGCATTTCTGTCATAGAAATTATGGTAGTAAATGGTAGTATAAGTGAAAGTTGTGACTTCTATCAGAATTAAAGAGAATAGATTCAACTGATCCTTACCATCGGAGCTCAAAAGCCAGACTCTTTTGTGTTGTGTAGCGTTAGTGAACCAGTACATCTGATTTTCTATTTTCGTGGATTAATTTCTCAAGCAGTACTTGAAAGGCTGAAGCTTAGTGCATTTTTATTTAAGTTAGTAGCTTTTGACATGCACATAAACATTCACCAAAGATCTTGCTCAGTCTGGGGTGATTGCACTGAATGAGGAACATTGGGTGAATAAATATTAAGAGCAGAGTCTAAGGCAGCTCGATATAGCTTCACTGATCTCAATGAAACTGTGGCAATTTATGTGATTCAGAGGGAGAATAAGTCTAAAGCATAAAATAATGATACGGATGCACCCGCAAATATGAGTAAATATAATTTCTGTTAAGGAAAGTCCTGCCTCGCTGTATAACTACAGCTAGGTCAGATGCCCACGTTAGGTATTGTAAGGTGAAACTTGTGTGTGCCAGTTCCTAAGCAAACTCAGAAACACATATTGAGTGTGTTTGGGCTTTCCGCGAGCGGATGGGAGGAGAAGGTGCCCGAGATGCAGTGTGGGGATTTGGTGTGCAGAGCAGAGAGATGCTCGTCACTCGGGCATCTGCTGACAGCGCGGCACAAGGTGGGGGAAGAGAGGGATGTACATCGCAGTTTGGCATCCCAAATTCACCACCTACACGCTCATTTGTTTTTATATAACATTTCTTTAAATACTGCCATTGAATTTGCTAGCACTTTTGCTTGGTTTGAAATGTTTTGGAAGTCAAATTACTCGTCTCATCATGTGAACAAAATTGTGCTCTTCCTTCTTTTCTTCAAAAGATACATGTGATGTGGAAAAAGTATAGCGGACTTAAAATTTTCACACTTAGTATTACATATTACAGTTAGCAGCTGGTTTTGCTGATCAAAGTGTGCACCCAAGCTTACTTTTACACTCTTAATGAGAAAAGCATTCATTTTGCTACAGCGAGCTGTAGCAGAGCGTGCCTTGGCAGTCCGAAAGGAGGATGAGCTTTTTCCCAGGAACAAGAAAGGACAAGAAAGCTCTGTGAGGGCAGTGCGTTCAGTGTGAAGGCACGGTTCGGTGCTGCGAGCTGTGTCTGACGCAGCGGTGCCCGGCCGCGTAGCACAGCTCTGTCCCAGAGACTGCGGTTCTCAAAACCGCGTGGTGAAGTGCCTGATTTTTAGGCAGCTCGGTCCTGAACTGCGTATTGTACTTCATCGTGAAATTTATCAATCAAGTACCACCAGATATTTTTATATGCTTCTCAACTGAATCTGGAGAGGATTTTTTTTTTTTTTAAATAATTTAGGTTCTTCATTAGGTTTCTGCTAGGTTTATCAACTAACAGACAGCACTGAGAAATTTGGGGCATTTTCCTGTAGTCAAATCGCCACTATAAAATGCTGCAATTCGGTTCAACTGCTGCTCGCCTTCTCTCTTTGTGCAGCATCTCCCTTGGGTGTGGATGCCCGTGATGGATGAGGCTGTTGCAGGGGACTCTCCATCGATGACTCATGGGATGGGAACGTTGAGCATTCCTGCCATGCGAATTCAACTCCTTCCTGAATAGAATTTGATCAGGAAAAGAAAATGTCGTGTTTCACTGTAGTACAAAGGCTGCATTGACTGTCATTTACAAAACAGTTCAGAAATTACTAGTAACTGTTAATTTTGGGTGACTAGCTGTACTTGTATAGCCTTTTACACCCTAGGGAAACAGATCCCTCAATAAATGATTGAGCACTGGATTTTCTGCAGTGAAGGCTTCCCGTAAGTATTTTGTGAGATCTTGCGTATGTTTTCTTCTTTGTTTTTTCCCACTTGGACAAAGATACTAAGGATGAGTAAAGGGAGGAGAGCAAGTGATAGCAAGACTATTACTGAGAAAACAGATTTACTTCTGTAACTATGGCAGAAATGGCAACAGAAACAGAGCAGAGAGGCCATAGCAATCAACGAGGCAGGGCTGAAGTGGAACCAGCTCGCACCTAGGCAAGTGCATGAGGAAGCATGGGTGGGACAGCCCTGGGGAACGGTCCCTTGGCCTTTCTGGGGAGCCGGCACGCTGGGTGCCTCTCTGAAGTGCTCAACACCCACCTGCACAGTACGGGGATTGGACAGGAGGAGCTGGAAGGCTATGCAGGTGCAGGGCTATGACTTTGCTGGCATCGCAGAGATGTGGTGGGACAGCTCTCATAACTGGGGTGTCACCATGGGGATCCTTCCCCTCTACCAAGCACTGGTGAGGCCACACCTGGAGTGTTGGGTCCAGTGCTGGGCTCCCCAGTACAGGAGAGACATGGACATACTGGAGAGAGTCCAGCGAAGGGCCACCGAGATGCTGAAGGGACTGGAGCATCTCTCCTATGAGGAGAGGCTGGGAGAGCTGGGGCTGCTCAGCCCGGAGCAGAGCAGGCTCGGGGGGTCTCATCCATGTGTACAGACACCTGCAGGCAGGGTGCCGAGAGGACGGAGCCAGGCTCTTCCCAGTGGTGCCCAGGGACAGGACCAGAGGCCACGGGCACAAACTGACACACAGGAGGGTCCCTCTGGACATCGGGGAACACTTTTTCACTGTGAGGGTGACTGAACAATTGGACAGGTTGCCCAGAGTGTTGGTGGACTCTCCATCCTTGGAGATATTAAAACGCTGTCTGCATGTGGTCCTGGGCAACCAGCTCTGGGTGGTCCTGCTTGAGCAGGGGGGTTGGACCAGATGACCTCCAGAGGTCTCTACCAACCTCAGCCAGCCTGTGGTGCTGTGATTCTGTGAAACCAAGCCCATACTGAATTTCAATCCAGGTATTTTTCTTTTTTTCCATTTGTTGCTTACAAGTCACAAAGCTGCAGAAATAAAATACGCACACGACAGTGTCTATCTTCACTTCCATTGCAGTCAGTGAAACTGCAGGAGCTTAAAAACCAGAATTTTGCTTATATAGCTGGATTTTATTTACACAAAGCAGAAAGACATGCATTATATATTACACCTGGGCAGACCATATTTTTCCTGGGCAGAAATCTGGGTAGTTTTCACTAGGTCCATCCAATCCAGAATTCAAAAGAAAAAATGCAGTAAGACATACATCCTTGTGAAAGGCATGCGCCGTGAAGCTTGGAGCATGAAAAAATGATTTTTCCTAGTTGTAGGAAATACTGTTTTTCCTCCCTCCATCTGAGCTCTCTGCCTCTTGTGACTTTTGTCTTTTCCCGTCACATGGTGTTTGCAGCGAGTGTGAATTCAGATGGTGAAACAGGCTGTGAGACAGCCACAGGCTTTGTCTTTTTCAGCTGGCTGGAATAGGAGCATGCTCAAGAAGGTTTTACCCTAAAAGTGAGTTTTTAAAATAGTTTTTGTATTTTCAGACCTTCATCCATCCGATCCTTTTGGATCTGAGGGCTGCCGTTTCCCCTGCCCATTAGCAGGGCTGCAGAGGGTGCTGGTGGGAGCGTTGTGCACGGGCAGGCACGATGTGTGCACTGGGATAAGGCTTTTGGCTGGTGCAATGCTTTTTTTGCTGTATCATTGTGTCTTTTCCCTTTTCTTCATGAGCACGATTAGTATATTTTCCAGAGCCTTTCAGATTATTAACATCGTTTGAATCAGTTTTCCTTTTCTGATTGTCAGTCTTATTTTTCATACCTCCTACTTTGATCCAGGTTTTCACTTATTGCCTAATCATTATTAAGAGATGACAACAAAAATATCTTGTGTTATCTTCCTCCTCTCAGTGTGAAGTCTCTTTAGCTTTGAGGTGTTATGTAAAAAATAAGATAAATTTGTAATTGGGCATCTTTGCTTTATGTGAGACATTTTTTTGCCTTAATGAGATTTGCTCTGCAGGTGTTAGGTATTTCTAGATCCTCTCTAGTTAAACTGGTGATGTTTTCTTATAGTAACCTCTGGATGGCAAAGCTGGTTGCTTCCCGTGGCGTCACTTGCACAACCCAGATGAAGGGCAGAAATTTAGTGTCCCATAACTTCTCAGCATTGCTACGCATTTTAAAACTCTCGGAAGTTGAGTCATATCAACATTTCGTTATTGGTCC
The DNA here is from genome assembly GCA_008921705.1 of Burhinus oedicnemus. Taxonomy (NCBI): domain Eukaryota; kingdom Metazoa; phylum Chordata; class Aves; order Charadriiformes; family Burhinidae; genus Burhinus; species Burhinus oedicnemus. The sequence goes on along the minus strand of VFFE01009081.1, from coordinate 740,349 downwards.
GGGACTGTGATCTTCCATAATCCACAGCGGAACTAAGGCCGCTGGAAATGTTTACGGTCGGGGTTTGGTGGGGTGCAGGTGGAGGTGAGCTAGGAGCGTGCAGAATAAGCCTCCGAGATTCGGACTCCCTGTCCCAGCGAAGACCTAAATGAATGCTAAGGCAGGGTCCTTGTTCCGGGAGGTTTGCAGTGCGACGAAAAAAGACGGGGACGCACCAGCGAAGAGAGGGGGACGGAGAGGCCAGGAGGGGCGAACTGATTGCTCGCGGTGATGAGAAGCTGGGAGGAGAAGCCCTGAGCAGAGCTAACGGCGGAGCGGGCGCAGTGGCTGTGGGTGGTGGTGGAGGACAGCAGGGTGGACGGGCGGGTGGGCTGCGTCCTGCTCACAGCCGGGTGCGGGGAGGGGGCAGCCGCAAGGGGCTGGGCCGAGCAGGTCCCGCTGGGTGGCCGAGGAAGGTGGCCACAGGGCTTTGCTGTCCCCTCTTCTTTGTTGTCGTGCTCTTGGGTTCGTGGAGATGCAGCCGTGCTCCCGAGTTGCTCATTTAATAAGAGTACGGCGGGCAAATTTGCCAAAGGAGAGGGGGTCGGAGCACAGCAAGACCCTCCCCTCCCCTCGCCTGAAAGGCATGTGGCAGGGACATTGATTATATACAAATATGTGTATTTAGCTGCAATTTCTAGCGGCTTTCAGCGGTGGAGTCTGTGGAGAAGGCAGGAGCGCAAACATTATTTGCTCTCCGCAGGGTAAATACCTTTTGTGTCGCAGGCAGTGGTGGAAAGTTTGTGTGTGCATTGCACTTACCAGCGAGTGCTTAAATCATGAATGCGGTTAGATTGCCTCTAATTGCCTCAGAGATGCCGTGACTCCTCTCGTTACTGCCAGCTCCTGTTTCCATGGGAGACGGTGACTTCTGATCCCGAGAACTTGAGCTTAGACATATTAATGGTGTTTGGTTATCGTGCGGAAACAACTCCATTGACTCCCGCGGGTGCTGCCCGGGCACGGAGCGGGTGCAGGCGCTGGCGGCCACGGGATGCTCAGGGGCCGTGCAGGACCCGCGCCGCCCTGGGACGGTGCTGCACCCGGAGATCGGCAAGGGAAAAGGGAATATATGCCCTGCGAGAGCTAGGTTGCAGCATTTTTTTGGAAAAAAAACCCCGTGGGTTTGTTTAACTTCCATAACAAAGAAACACAAATAGTTTTAAACTGTCCAACGACCCTTTCCATAGGTACGTTTGGATAATCTGTTTTCGTGGTAGTAGGTCCCAAACATCACAAGCTTTCTCACACTAGTTAGCTGCATTTTGTTTCCAACACACCTTTAAATAAGCTTTTTGTTCAAAATTAATGGCCCAGCAAAGGAGGTCTGCAGCTACCTGGCTGTAACGATGTGTTGGATTTGTCGAGTTTTAATGTACTGAAATTCAGGATTAAAAAACATTCGTAGACCAGCTTTCTGTAAGGGAGTTTTTTCTCAACTAACAAATATTTTTGCATATTTTTAGAAGAAATTGAAATTTATCTTTTCTTTGTATTTTTTATTTTCTCCTTTGCTTAAAGACTGATTGTTTTTTTAAAAAACAAAATCCTTTTCCTAGCTTTGTTGTTGTTGTTGTTTTAATAAAGGTGTATGAAAGAGATGTATTCGAACTTTCATTATTTGGGAAAGCAAAGCTCCTCATTTATGTTTAACCAATGTCCTCCTTCATGAGGTATGTGAACACCTTACCTATAATTGTTCCCCTTTGAGTAAAAGAAAGAAGTCAAGCTAGAAACCAAACAAATCACACGTAGTATTGTATGCAGAAGCTGTAGGAGCAGAAATCCCGTGACCGCCGCAGTGGTGCACAAACCCTGGGTCTCTGCGGGGCTCTCAGGCAGCAGATGTTTGATAGCTGGGGTGGGATGTCAGGCTTCAGAAATGGACCAGAAAAAGAGATTTGCTCTTTCTCTTTCATATTGCAGATGATGAAAACCAAGTTATCCCCGCATCTGGTGACACTGTTGCAGATAAAATTGTCTTTTCTGGTTTGCAATAGCAGGCACTGCGTTTTTATTCTGACTTTGCGAGATTCCAGGGTTGCTGAGGGGAGGGTTCAGAACCGCCGCCCCCTCCCCTCTGCCACGGTGCCTGGCTCGGGTACAGCCATGGCAAGTGGCGCTTGGGGATCGCGGGCGCTACGGGAAGGCAAACCAGCCAGATTTCTGGTGATTTTCCTTCTTCTCAGCAAATATACTCAGCTGAGGGAATGCTCTGATGACGTGTCTCTCGAAGGCTTTCTGGATCCTTCCCTCTCTCCCTCCTTCTCTTGCTGCCAGCAAAGGGAAGCCCAAGCCAGGTGGATGCTCGTGGCCTTCACCATCCCTGTTTGCTTTTTCACCGTTGGGAGGTACCGTTTCTAGGCGAAAACTGCTCCCACCATTCCTAGTGCTGCTGGGTTTGGTCTAGTTACAAACTGGTCCCAGTGAAAAACTTCGGAAAAGTTGGAACTCCCCAAGCAAGCCTGGGGACAGCTAGCAATTAATTAGGGCGGGTGGTGTTTTTACAAGAAACGTGGCATACGGTTCAGGTGTGTTTTGCTGGTGGTGACTCGGTTCCACTTTGTGAGCTGGAATTTGATGGAGTCGGAATACTGGTTTAAAATCACAGGTGAGAGGTACCTACGCCAGCCCCGCCGGCACCACGGTGGGCACAGGAGCACTGCTGCCGAGCGTGACTCCGCAGCCGGCGACGTGCCCGGTAATGCACAGGGAGACGTTTGGTTCACGAGTTTGCTCTTAGATGGACACAGCAGGGAGGCCTTTATCAGATGAAGTCTGTGCAAGCAAGAAAAGAGATACCTAATATATAAAAACCCAAACGTCTAAAAGCTAAATGTGTCACTGAGCTTTTCCATACGGTTATTTTCTCCTACAAGCCTAGTATTTGACCCGAGATTGTCGGAGTGCTCGCAGCTTCACCCAGAGATGCTGCACTGCCGGCTCTCTTCTCCTCATTTTTTAATCCTCGTAATGCACCCTATCATTTCCAAAAGTGTTTCCAAACCTGTTGCCGGAACAAAGCAAAGAACCATCCGAGTCCCATTTGCTCTTGGATGTGTGGATGTTTTGGAGTCCAGCCCAGGCACGGCCATCGTGCCCTGCAGGGCCAGATCTCACGGGAATGCTGCAGCTTCTCTCACTTCTCTTTCGTGCCATCGGGTGCCGGGTTTTTGGCCCCCAAACCACCTGGGGGAGCAGCCGTGCCATTGCCGTCCAGCCTGGCATCAAGTGAAACAGCTCCCTTGTTTCCACATGCACCCCAAATTAATTACAGCTTTGGAAAAACCATAGTGGAATGAAGGCGAGCAAGAAAAACATTTCCTTCTCTCCTCTTCTGTCTCAAAATGTTGGGGTTTTTTTGCTCTAACCTCCTTTCCCAGCTGAACACTTTAGGAAATTTAAAAGTATTTTCGATATGGTATTCTAGTGAGAAAAGTCATCGCCAAATGGCCTGTTCCTTTAGCAGTAATATGGTTCATGCGTCAGCACCTGCCTCTCCGTCCGTGGCAGCAGCTGTGGGAGTTGAAGGCAGGGATGGAACGCTGATGGATTCCTGCCCCGTACTGCCGCGCGTCGCGGCCGCCTGACCCGGCTCTCGGGGGCAGCCCCGGGTGCTGGGTAACCTCCCCGTGGTGGGATAGCCTGTGTTTGTGAGGACGTTGAGTCGCTTTGGCTTAGAAAAAGCAAAGGCGACTGACTTTTATGTAAAGATTTCAGTGTAAAATTGCTCCAAAACGAATGAGCCATCAACGCGATAATGTCCCAGAGGGTTTAACTCCGAGCTGCCCGTCTCCTGCGGGATGCGGCACAGGCAGCGCGTGCTGTGGGGTTTGGTCTTCCAGCTCCACGTGAGATGAGTTACGTGCGCAGATCCCCGGGCTGCAGTGCACTTCAAAAATCACGACATAACGGGCCGCGGTCAGTGCTAGCGCAGTACAGCTGAGCACTCCCCTGGACGGCTTTGCAAGTGGGTTTTTTTTTTTTTTCCCTCCTAAAACCCCATAGTTTTTTTCTGAAAGAACTCTGGTATATGCAGATGTAGCCAAAGTGATTTTTCTTCATTAGGGTGAAACCTCATTCCCTTGCTGGTGCTTTTTCATGCTAGTATTTACAGCTTGCTTTGAGAAGATTCAGTTATTTCATTCCTACTCTCTTAAAATATAAAAAACACTGGTGCAAGCTAAATGTTATTTTGAAAAATAAGGTGTGAGGAATTGACTGTGATTGCACAGTGGTGAAAAAAATGTGTATTTTATTGGGAAAATAATAAGTATGGATCGGTTCTGCTGTAAGGAGCAAGCTAGTCTTATTAAAGCAATCTAACTACATATATAAAAAGGGCAAATATTTGTTGAAACGCTGCAAAGAGGAACTGGGCTTACATTGCCTATCACTGGCAAAATGTAATTTTTAAGGTTAATCTAAATTCTCTTTCTCTCTCTGAAAAGTGTTTAGTATTCCTTGGAAGCTCTATTGATCAAGGAACTCTACTTAGACTTGAAAACCATCTGAGCTGTTTTTACAAACGGGTTTTGTAAATGACAGATGAAATCAGGATGTTGGCTCCCGCCAGAGCCACCGTGTCAGCCCAGCCGCACCGTTACAGATTTTCCTTCATTTCTTCATTTGCTCGCTTTTTCATCTTGTGCCGGGGTGGGGGAATGAACAAAATAAATGGTAGTAATCAGTATGGTAGAAATTTTTCTATGCATAACAAAGAATTAAATCTGGTTTGCTGACAAAGATTTTGATTTTTATTTTTTTTTTTGACAAAGATTTTGCCCATTTGCTGTCGGTGTTGGGCAGCAGCCCGTGCTCCCTGTGGTCTGTTTTTAAATTAGAGAGAAGTCGTCATTAGGAATAATAAATGCCATTTAACGCGTGTTCAGTTTTGGAGCTGCTGGGTTTCAGCGGTGCCCCGTTGAAGTGCAGGAGTGTTCAGTCACCTTCTGTGCTCAGACCCAGCAGCATGGACCAGCTCCTCAGGTGGGGTTATGGCCTTGGGGTGGTTGGTAAGGGAGGCTGGGGAACAGGTTATTTTCTTCTCTCTCCTCCCAGCTGTGGGCAGCAACACTGGAAGAAACAGACAGTCTCAGGCTATTAATACATGGCTTTGTGGCTAAGAATAATAAGGAGGGCTTCTGCACGTATGTCAGCCAGAAAAGGAAAGTCAAAGAAAGCGTCCCTCCCTCTGACGAGCAAGACTGGCAAACTGGTAACAAAGGATGAGGAGAAGGCTTTTTTGCCTCAGTCGTCACTGGGAACCTCTCTCCCCACACCTCACAAATGGATGGGACCGCAAGACAGGAACTGGGGAAGCAAAGTCCCTCCCACTGTAAAAGAAGATCAGGTTCATGACCACCTGAGGAACCTGAATATATAGAATTCTGTGAGACCTGATGACATGCATCCCAGCATCCTGAGGGAGTTGGCTGATGTAGTTTCCAAGCCACTCTCTGTGATATTTGAAAAGTCATGGCAGTCAGGTGAAGTCCCTGGTGACTGGAAAAAGGGAAACATTGCACCCATCTTTAAAAAGGGTAGAAAGGAGGACCCTGGGAACTACTGACCTGTCAGCCTCACCTCTGTGCCTGGGACGGTCATAGAACAGATCCTCCTAGAAGCTGTGCTAAGGCACATGGAGGTGTTTCAAGACAGTCAGCATGCCTTCACCAAGGGCAAATCCTGCTTGACCAACATAGTGGCCTTCTATGGTGGAGTGACTACATCAGTGGACAAGGGAAGAGCTACAGATGTTGTCCATCTGGACTTCTGTAAGGCCTTTGACAAGGCCGCCCCCAACATCCTTCTCTCTAAATTGGAGAGACATGGATTTGATAGGTGGGCTGTTCGGTGGATGAGGAATTGGTTGGATGGTTGCATCCAGAGGGTAGTGGTCAATGGCTCAACGTCCAGATGGAGATTGGTGACAAGCGGTGTCCCTCAGGGGTCCATATTGAGACCAGTACTGTTCAATACTTTCATCAATGACATAGACAGGGGGATTGAGTGCACCCTGAGCATGTTTGCAGATGACACCAAGCTGAGTGGTGCAGCTGACATGCCTGAGGGACAGGATGTCATCCAGAGGGACCTGGACAAGCTCGAGAAGTGGGCCCGTGTGACCTCATGAGGTTCAACAAGGCCAAGTGCAGGGTCCCGCACCTGGGTCAGGTCAACCCCCAGGATCAACACAGGAATTGGGGAATTAAGGGATTGAGAGCAGCCCTGAGGAGAAGGACTCGGGGTGTTGTTGTGTGAGAAGCTCAACATGAGCCGGCAATGTGCACTGGCAGCCCAGAAAGCCCCCTGCATCCTGGGCTGCATCCCCAGCAGCGTGGGCAGCAGGGCCAGGGAGGGGATTCTGCCCCTCTGCTCCGCTCTGGGGAGACCCCACCTGGAATACTGTGTCCAGCTCTGGGGACACCAACAGCAGAAGGACATGGACCTGTTGGAGCAGGGCCAGAGGAGGCCAGGAAGATGATCCGAGGGCTGGAGCCCCTCTGCTGTGAGTTCAGGCTGAGAGAGTTGGGGGTGTTCAGCCTGGAGAAGAGAAGGCTCCAGGGAGACCATATTGTGGCCTTTCAGTGCTTAAAGGGGCTTATAAGAAAGACGGGGACAAACTTTCTAGCAGGGCCTGTAGCGATAGAACAAGGGGTAAAGGCTTTAAACTGAAAGAGGGAAGATTTAGACTAGATATAAAGAGGAAATCTTTTACTGTGAGGATGGTGAGACCCTGGCACAGGTTGCCCAGAGAAGCTGGGGCTGCCCCATCCCTGGAGGTGTTCAAGGCCAGGTTGGACGGGGCTTGGAGCAACCTGGTCTGGTGGGAGGTGTCCCTGCCCATGGCAGGGGGGTTGGACCAGATGGCATTTAAAGGTCCCTTCCAACCCAAACTGTTCTATGATTCTGTGTCACCTGCACACATGGCTGGGCGTGACTGTGCACATCACTCTCTATGTACCCTGCTGGTAGTTACAATAAAAGTGTATTTATGAATAAGACATACAGTTCTTCTGGCAGTTTGCCTAACTCCCTCAGTATAAAATACAAGTTCTAAAAGCTAGTGTATTTGCCAAGTGTTAATTATGAAAAATAAAAATCTGTCTTTGGATTATTGACTAAGCCACTAATTACTGATTTACTTGCTCTTGAAATAATGCCCTTTAAATAAGTGGTGGTTTGGATGTATTCAATGAATTATTGTCCTTTATTGAAAAGTATTATTAATCTCCCATCACCATTTAAATATTAGAATTTGCAATAAGCCATTCTTGGTATGCAACATATCGTTCACTTAGTCAAATCTTAAAGCAGGATTTTCTGTTGTGAATACCTAATGAATGTATATATTTATCAATATTTCTATAGTACTTGGCATTGAAGAACAAAAGCTTATTGCTGCATATCCTCCATGTATCCTCCACAAATCCATGACTTGGTATCTTTTTGGAATTATATTCTTAGAAATTTCTGAGAAGTAGAGAACGTAGACAGAAAACCAGCCCTCGAGAACATCATACGTTCAGAATCTATGAAAGGAAAAAGAGAATTTTGACAGTGAGGAGTCAAATTTATTAGGCAGATATTAAAAGAAGTTAAGACATCCTCTTTGACACAGAAAAGTGTCTAAAGTGTGAAACAGATTATCAGATGCAAGCACTAAATCTGTCAGGCATTGATGATGGTATTAAGATACTGTCCGTCTGAAAGCGAAAACAAAAGGTGGTGGTAAGCCTGGATAGCTACAAGCCTAAATTTCCAATCCAGGCTTGTGCAGAATCCTCTTCAAATTGCATTCAGTGTTTAGATTTGTCTTAATATAGAGTCTTTTGCCCTTTTAATTTATAACTTCTGCTTGTCTAAGGAATATAGGCTTTTTCTGTTCTTGCTACACTGTTTATACGATCCTTGACTATGCAAAGTATGGATAACCTGCTCCGTCTGTCTGCGTTTTACCTATGTGAAAGACATAGAGCTGCTAATACAGAGATAGACTCGTCTTCAATTTAGAAATGGTGTTGTATTGCCAAAAGCGGGGAAGGATCCAGCAATGGGATACTTAAAATATTGTGTGGTTTTTAGGGGAATTGCTTTCTCATTTCTGCATAGCTTATAACATTTTAGTGGAGTTACCGATGTGCTGCATTTGAGGATTTAGCTCTACATAGTTTGATTATGGCACTAGGATTATGATAATTAAAATACAATGGCTTATTCCTTTAATCTAGAAGATTTAAAAGTTTTTTTAAAACAACAATAACTTTCTTGATATACCATCATGCAAAACAACCTTTTAATATGTTTCCATGCTCTGTATTTTTAAACTTCAGATTCCTGAAGAAGTTAAATTCTGATGTTGATCTCATGTCAATATACTTAATGATACCTCTTACACTTCAGACACATTGCAAGACACAGGCTGAATGGAACCCCGTCATCTCAGAGCCAGTTTTTACTCTACGTCTTGACCATAGTTGTATGTTGTTCTTATTTGTATGCATCTCATAAAAGCGAATTTAGAACTACTCAAAACTTCAGGTACTTTCCAATGGTCCACTGAGTTTCTCAGATAAGACTAAAATAGAATGTATGTGCTTTGAAGTATGATATTTAACAGCAGAAAAAGAAATTCTGGGCTGGGGAATTTGCAGTGATCCAACAGATCACTCAAATGTGACCTAAAATTTGCCTCATCCAGTCTCAGAAAATTCTGTCCTTTTAATCCAGTTCCCTTTCTCTGCAATTACTTTTAAACATGGTTACTGCAAAGATTTTCTATTCCAATCACTTAAACCACAATCATTAATGGAGAACGCTCAGCCAGGATTCTTTTCTCATTATGCATTCCTTTAAAAAAAATAATAAATTGCTTTTTCTTCCCAAGTCAAAGTGTGTCAGTTACAAATTCATGGTATCTTTCCAGGTTGAAAGGCTTGTTCTTCCTGACAGGTGTCAGGTTCACTGGTGATGCAAATTAATATTAAAGGACAATAAATGAATGACAGAGGAAATCTTGAAAATCTTCTCAGCCTAAGACACTCAGCTGTGGACTTTTAATGCCTATAAAATATGAATTGCAACTAGGCAAATTATTGACGGATTCAGAGCATTGATATGTGAAGAGAACAAGAAGATCCAGCTGACACGCTCATAGAAGACAGACCGAAACTTTTTAGATGCCACCTGGCCATATAAATAGCTTCCAGACAAGACTGGGACTTGTGGGACTTGGGTAGTTTAGTGTAAGAAATAAAATCTCAGTCATTAGTAGTCAGTTACGGCATATTACGCTTCACAGCTGAATTGTTTTACAAATACGTACCTCTAAATGCTACTGTTTGAAAAAACAACTTTGATAATAAAAAACATGGATGTGTATTTAGGACTGAAATTAAACAGAGAAAACTGTGCTAATTACCCAGAGCAATCTAGCATTTTGAGAATGTTTCTGTTGCCCAGATAGTATTTTTAGCATTATTTTTTATATTTTACATTGCATTTTCACTTCTTGAGCTGAATGGTTTCCTCTGCTGTGCTGAGATGAGACAGTGCCATGGACCCCAAATCCCCCCTCGACCTGCGTGGGGACCCTCCGCTGGTTAGCCCCAGAGGAGAGTGTTCCCGCAGGAGCAGTCTTCTGCTGTGAGGGTGACGTTTCCTTCATGTGGAATGGTTCCCTCATGTCAGATGTCCGATGCATTATTGCTTCAAGAGTGTAAGAAATATCCAGGTTGAATCAGGTTGCATTGGCATGCAGGTTATCAACGTGACAGCAAGTGACTCTCCATGATCGCAGTAAGACAAGACAGAAGAAAGTCCTCATTACTGGCGGTTATTGTCCACGTTGAATTGCTGAGCTCTTATTTATATTTTCTGAAATGTTTTTGCAAGGCATGCTGAAGGCAGGAGCCATTCCCCGTGTGTGCGTGCGTACCTCAAACGTGAAAGCAGATTTGTAGGCCTCCCGGGTTTCTGCATGGGACACCATGCAGAGGAGTGCAGGAAGGATTCGGAGTGGCGATGTGCCGTGTCTGATGCTCCTGGGATGCAGGTTGCAGCCCGGCGGTGCTAGGCTCGTTGGACACGCACAGCTCGCTATCAAAGCATGCCTTTCTTCAGGACTTCCAGGTGTCTGGTCTTCTGCCTGACACCAGAAACTTTCAGACATCCACATTGTCCAATTAGCCAAGGCATATTTTTCCAAGTCCCTGGAAATCCATATTTATGATGGTTTTAAGACATGCTCAAATATCCCACCTTCAACAATTTCTTTTTTTATGTGTTCATAACAAGGACTGATGCTGTACAGACAGATTGTGTTCCTGGCCACAGGGTGTTTTAAGAAGATTATCAGCCAGGAGTATTGCTGATGTTATTTGCGTAATGTCCATAACTGCTGAGCTTTTGGTTCTGTTTAATAACAACAGTAACATACCCGGTTAGATCGTTTACTGTTATCTAAATGCTGACAACTAAAGCACCTTATAAAATGACATGTATCATACTACATTTCCTTCTGTGCCATCTCAGAAAAAAACAAGTGCAAGCTGCAAGAGTGACGTGGTCAACAGACTGTGTCATTTTTCATGAGAAAAGAAGCATTCATCATCTAGTCTTGTCAGACCTTGTGGCACGGATAACTTAAGAAGATCTTCTTAAACTCGGATAATATTTCCTATACAACCATATAATCTCATGCACGGTGTTTGCTTGCGCTGCCTCCACGCCGTCTCACTTGGGTGGGTTCCTCTTGCCCTGTGCAATCTCCCCAGGGCTACCCAGAGAGTTGCAAAAAGATTTTGTGGCACTGCATTTTTTTGGGGTTACATCCTCAATGTCCAGGGAAGTGAAGGTCAGTTCAGGGAGTGCCAACTGCCACCGGCACCGCTCTTCTCCAGCCCTGCAATGAAAGGGAGCTTCTCTGCTACGTGTTTCTTCCCTCCTCTGTCTGCCAGTGAGCGAGGTTGGAACCCAGCCCTACCTCCGCACGGCACATAGCTTCAGGAGACCCACTGGAGCAGCCCTGGTCCACCTTCCAGAAATAAATCTGAGAATTTGTGTGTTTATAATATCTGTGCGAAATCCTCCTTCATGGGGAGGTGCAAAAGAGCCCCGTGATCTGGCAAGGAGGGTTTCACAGGAATTACCGACTAGGGTGGTTAAAACAGATAATTTCAAATTTTCAAATTGAACAGAGTTTTGGAATGGTGAAGGTAATTATCCATGGAAACAAAGCTCCAGAGAAGTATGTTCTCCATCTCTGATTGCCTGCAGTCCAAGCGTAGGTGCTTTTCTGAGCAGTAGGGCATGATTTACCTGAACTGGCGCAGAGAGGACTGGAATAAAGTCATTGTCCTGGTTTGTAGGTTATGAGATATTGCCTGGAACAGCTTTAATGGTGGTAGTTTAATTTACAGACTGCTCCGGTGCTGGTGGCATACATATGTTCGTAACGGGGTCACAGTGGTCCTACTATTGTCACCTGTAATCTTGCACCATGCTGAGCCCAGACGTGGCCACAGACTCAGGATCTCCGTCCCGGGTAGCGCTGGACGGACAGAGGGATGCTGCTAGTCCACTTTGACACAAACTCTTTCACCATCACCTACAAGGTATCTCAGCTCTTCTGTGAGCTTTTCTGGTGTGTTTACACCTCCGTAGGTTCACAGCCCTTCTTTCACGTAAACTCATGCGAGTATTCCCCATCGCTTGCCTGCTGGTCAGCAGACGGATCACTTGCATTGTGCCAATAACGTCATTAGTTCAGGGTCTGTGTGCTGCAACAAAGCATGGAAACAGTGTGGGGAGCGAAAGGAAAGGCTTGCATTTAATAATTTCCTATAGCTCTCTCCCGGTATTAGGCTTAATGGTTCCTTGACTCTTTAATGCAGAGAAGCTTTAAAAAGAAGGCTCTATATCTCTTACAAAGATGGCTTTATATCTTTTACAAAGATGGCTGTCCAAAGCCCATTCATAGCGGTAGTTGTTACAGAGTCTTTACGTTGATTCATCCTTTTTTTTATGAGGCACTGGCTTTTTTATGGTCCCATTCACCCTTTTATTTGCTGTGAATTTTTAATTATTACCTCAGTGTCACTGGGAAAAATTGTAATTGTCTGAGTATTGGTTATAAAGATTTACTTTTGTTGGAGTCCTGTGGTACTTTACTGCTATAACATGCAGTATTGTAGAATAGCACAGGAAAATTTAGGTTGAGTAATTTTTTAGAATCAATAAATGCCTACATGACTGCGGCTGCAGATATGTTTGAAGGCTTACGTACCACATCCATCATTTATACTGAAACTCAGTCAGATGTACAGAGCTTTGTTATCTCAGCTCTCATTGTGGGGACTGGACTGCTCTTGCTTACAGAAAATAAATTTATTGACATCTTAGTCTGTATTGATTAAAGCACAGCTCTTCTTTGGGCATGCGCTTTCCCCTATTTGAACAAGAAAATACTATGGATAGTAACCTGAAACAGCGGAGAGATTTATTTAAGTGACAGCCCTGGGCACCTTGCAAATTCATGGGTCCGTAGTTAGCACTAGCAGGCGTTCATTTCACTCACGCTCTATGGGGGAGACCAATAAATAATAAATAACGGGAAAGGTCCGCGTCCGCTGACAGGCTCTGTAACTTCTCCGTGGCTGTTCCCACACTCTCTCTCCCCACACAAGAGCTGCCTGTTCCAGTGCAGCCCTGTGGGTACCGTGAAACAGAATATTAGATCGGTGCATAAATTTCTGTTTCTGTTCTCCAAAAGTAATCGATTTTCAAGAAGCCGGTTTTTAGACAGCTTTACCTATGAGTGTTCTGTTTAGTTTTACCTTATATATTTTTAATGGCATAACTCTTGAATTGCTTCTGGTCAATAACCCCTTTTCATTGTTGGTTATCTTTTATATGTAATACTATGAATTAATTATAATGGGGGAAAAAATCTTTTGAAATACAGTTTCTGTGTGTGCTTCTCAAACATCTGTTTAGTGAGACAAAGTAAAATAAAGTAAAATCTAACATAAAGTAAAATAAAATCTCCCTGAGGGGGGTGCTTTATTTCCTTTGAAGTTCAACATAAATATGTACACGACTAATCCCAAATGTTAAGAAATAAACAGAAGTAAAACTTTTTATTTTTCACCATACCCCTCATTCTACTTCAACAGAGTGATACCGGCTGGACCATATTTTGTTTTGGCAATAGTAACGACCGTGGCGGTGCAGTAAGGGGTGCTGCTGTGTGGGGTGTCTTCGCATTCTTCTGCTTGGGCAGGTCTGGGTGAGGTTCTGGTTTCACACAGAGTATTTCGAGGTGTTTGGAAATACGGTGGGTCGAGTGCGTCTGATGCCCACAGGGCAAGCAGTTGTGTGGTTCAGAAAGGCTTCCAAAAGACATCTTATTTTTCCCTTCTTGTATGTTAATCACACCCTATTTAAACAGCTTGAGATCTAGGTTGCGAGAGGTGAGCGATCAGGGTATTTATAAGCCACGTTTCTTTGCAGTAAAGGGGTATTCCCGGACACCCCTGGGACCGTGGTGCGGCTCCTGCCCAGGCTTCGAGTAAATGTTTGGTCTCCACAGCTGTCTTTTCGGGTCCTTTTCTGAGCACTGCGCTTATGTTAAACTTTGAGAAGATGAGAGCCTAACGTTCCCTCACTTTCTGCACTGGACAGACCCTTCAAAATGACACCGAAATTCTTCCTGAAGTGGTGGCCTCATAGTTCATTACATATGCAAATCAGGTAATTACTTGGTGGTATGCAATTGCATGCACATTTTTGCATGGGTAATTCTGAAAATTGTGCCTCAGGTGTTAAATGTTAATCTTTTTCCACACGTGCCACTCAATTGTTTATTTTAATGCATCTTTTTCACATACAAATCTATATATGCCTTGACATGAGCGAAAAATTACATCCCTTGAAAATTCAACGCTGTGTTAGAAGATAATTGCAATTTCCTATAGGAGGGAAGAATAGTTCTTTTTATTTTTATTTTTGATCCGTAGTTTGTTTTATAACAGGAATAAGCTCTTTGTAGAATATTTGCAATAAAAAACCTTTGAGATTGATTAAATGCCTTAGGTTCCTCTTGGCCATTAATCAAACTTGGCAGCCATTTACTGCTTTGAACAGTGCAAGGCAGTAGAGATAACCCTTTAAATATAATAAGTCCCTTCAATATAATGAAGTATAAATACTGGCATGGTGATGCAAAAGTTAGGTCTTTTAGTAATGACATAGTAATAATACATAACTAGTAACCGATGCTCCTAGTTTTTACATTTCTGACAAGCGTAGGTTGTTTAACATTTATGTGCAAACAATTTTTACTCAAAAAAGATCTACCTTGTTCCTTCCAGGTAGTTTAAAAAATAAAAGCAAGACAGAAAAAGCGACTGGAGAAAAGGAACGAGGAAAAAACCTATCTGGTAGTATGGGGCCTCCCTCCCCACACCCCCAGGACAGCTCATTTATTCAGATCACTGCAGATCTTCTTACCACGTTGTTTCCCTCACCACTTTCAGAGAGCAGCCCTTTATTGTAGATACTGCCGTGTCTCTGGGGTTAGTCGTAATTTCCTTTCTGTCCGCAGAGATGCAGCTCAGGAGCTGGCTGGATTCCGGTCCTTTGGTAATGGCCAAGACCTTTAGTCCCACAACCAACAGGTGCCAAGAAACGCCGTTCGTTGAGCGTGGAGTAACGAACGCAGCACCGTGATTCATGTGGATGCGTGGTATTTTGCGTTACATTCTGTTGCATTGCAGCAAAATGCTACAAAATATTTTGAAGTATGTATGTGAGGCTGCGTAACAAACAAATTTAAATGCAAGTATCCCATTGCAGTGTGACAGTGGACCATGTTCTGGGCTCCCCAGATACCTCCACAGCATCTTACCTTCCTGTTGCAAACTGCCCCAAAATGTCCAGTTTGTTTTTAATTGTAGACAAAAAAAGACCTTTTTGGAACATGCACCGGAATTTATTTTTTACTAGAGCTTTGGATTTTTCTAGGACATTTGCTTACCCTAAATATTTTTTCCTTTCTAGTCCCTGCCTGTTTACTGGTAGACCCAATTAGTCAGATTTCAATCAGTGCTGAGCCCTCGGCCCCAGGTTTAATGATGGCTTTCTTTGAAGCCTGCGTTGTTACGTCTGAGACTCAGGCAGCCGCTCTCCGTTGCCTGCTTGTGAGAGCTGTACAAATTGCTTTATACAAGTGTTTGTTCTCTGCTGTGCTTTATTGGACATCTGAAGAGTCCTGCTTCCTGTCCAAGGCATTGGACAGGGGCTGGAGTCTTGGTGTTGGAGATCAGACCCTCTGGTGGAGCCCAGAGCAAGGGGTAGTTCATGTCGTTATTGGACACAGATCATCCATGACAGCGATTTAATCTGCTTCCGAATGCCTGAAGCGTGCTGCACTTCCCAGTGTGAGCCCTGGTTTAGGAGAACTCAGTGGTGAGGTCTGAGCGAGGCAGGCAGGGCCGGCGATGGAGGTCCCGGTCCCCACGTGGCATCTCAGGCCCCATGGGTGTCAGTAGCAGCCAGGACTCAGGTTTTGAGTAGGAGACTTCCTAGTTTTGATGTGTGCTCATGGAAGTCAGGTTTGGAAACCCCAGTGATGTGCACAAATGCTCCACAAGGACCTCTTCTTCCTTTATACATACTGTTCTTAAAACTTTACTCCTGGAGTTCTGCTGGTTTTTTATTAGTATTTTTTTTGGTCTTCTTACCTTGATCTGTACACCAATTGATAAGTATGTTTTTCATTCTTCTACTCAAACAGAGCCTCAAAACCCAAAATTTACCCACTTCTGAAGCATCCTTCTATATATGGACACAGGAGATCTCTGAGGACACAGCACCTTGCCACTCACATTATTACAGAATGCAGGTTTCTTTTTTTCTGATTAGGGGCATTGCTGATCCCATCAAACCCCTGGAGCCTGCAGGAGGGCTGCCATGCTCGCCATCCTCTGCGCTTCACCACTCACCCCTGAGAGTGCAAGCTGAAAAGAAAACCCCAAAAGTCACAAGAAAGAGGATGCAAGGATCCATTTTATGTCAATTCCGTCCCAAAGTTCACCGCTAATTGCTTGCAGTGGCCAGCAATGCCGGTGGAGTATACCGGCCAAGGAGACTTTGCTGCCGCTGGTTGGTGGGGACAGCGCTGGCTGGCTGTCACTCCTCGGTGCTGGATTATCTCTTGTTCCATACCTGGGCTGATCATGGACTGAAATAGCTTGCAGGAACACAAATTCGGCGTGCTTGGCAGCCAAGAGCAGGTTTAAGGGAGATGTCTGCCCAGAGCGGCAAGCCTGCAAGCCGTTCCCTCAGTGTAATCTGCCTCGGTTATTCTTGGTTATTAAACCAATTATTCAGGCTGAGGAATGAAAAAAAAGTAAATAACACCCTCCTCTGGTTCCGTATTGTGTAGACACTGCAAACCAGGTGAGCAGGCAGCAGGGGCTGCGCAATGCCCCTGGCTCTGCAGGAGGTGGGCACCACCGGCTGATGGGACGTCTCTGGGGGATGTGGTGGCCCCGTCTGCGGCTCCACACCCCTCGCCAGAGGCTGCTCCCCCTGGGACCAGCCGTGCACAACTTGTCTTGGGCTCTTGGGTAAGGTCACTTGTTTCAGGCACTGTGAAATCCTTAATGTAATGTTTAGACAGATGATCTGGGCAGTGCGAGGGATTAATGGTCCATTAACTGTCCATCTTTGCGTCAAACGGGATTCTCTAACAACTGCCGCTTACGCTGAGAGATCATAGAATCACAGAATGGTTTAGGTTGGAAGGGACCTTAAAGACCATCTATTCCCAACCCCCCTGCCCTGGGCAGGGACACCTCCCACTAGACCAGGTTGCTCCAAGCCCCGTCCAACCTGGCCTTGAACACCTCCAGGGATGGGGCAGCCACAGCTTCTCTGGGCAACCTCAGCTGGTGTCTCACCACCCTCATCCCCATAGCAGCGTGAAAAGGGCTGTGTCTCCGCATGTTTCTCATTGACGTGTGAGTTTATTTTGCCATCCCGATGCCTCCCAAGGTGTAAATTTCAGAGACCTTTGCCGGTGCCGCTTCCCAGCACCGAGGGTGGGTGCAGCACCGCCGCGGTGCCGCCGGTGGGCACCATCTGCCTCCCCGGTGAGACACCCATCGCTGTCTGTCCAAAATACACGCCTCGCCTCTCCCTGCGTGTCAGTTGTGGTGCTTTGTCTTGTGGCTCAATTTTTTTCCATACTATCTTTAATTTTGTCTTGACTTTTAAGGAGCATAACAACCTGGATTATTTATGGTAGCAGACTGACTGCCAGAAGTGAACATTTGAGATGTGCAGCAGCTTCAGTGCAGAGACATCCCTGCTCTATACAAAGACTATTTTGCACATTTAACATAAAGCATAAAGCTTTCCTTAAATATTTAAAAGGTTACCAGTGAAATTCAAGTATGAGTAATAATAATTAGGCTGGAAAAAATCATAGCCCTGTGGCATAGATAAACTTATCTGTATTGAACTAAACTTGAAAAGCAAGATATATGAAAGTGATATTTTATTTCTTTGCAGTTATATATTGACGATGGTTGAAATACGGGATAAAATTTTGCATGTTGCAGTTTAGTTTCATATATGGCAATCTGGGTTCCTCCCTGAAGCTTCTTGTATAAGCTGACTGATTTAATTTAAGACAAATATCACCTTCAGTAGGGACAGTAAGGAGCTTTCTGTTTTCTGGAGGAGACATGCTCACGCTGCCTTTGCTGTATGCCGTTATGGCACCTCCGCAAGGTTTCAGACAGCGCAAGCCTCTTACAAGGTCCCTTCAGCTTCTGAAGGCGATACACATTCCCTCGTCTTCCCCCAAACTGGAGGTGGGCTGTCTGCCCATGGGTCCCCATGGTCTGGGGCCGGAGGGGCTCAGCCGCTGCGCCGCATCCCTCCCGCAGCGAGGCAGGGCGTGCGGTGGGGACCGGCACTCCATCCCGCGGGAGGAACGGTGGCTGGAATGGTGCAGACTGGGGGGTTTCCAGCAGCAGTGTCTTCACAGCAGCTTGCCCATGGCTTTCTTCTGTGAGGTTTAACGTGGGAATAAGCTGTCCTTTTTATGTTGTAGGTTGGGGTTTTTTATGTGATAAATTTTCATAATTCATTTTTTACTCATTACTTCATCGTCAAATACATTGTTCCCTTCAAAACTTAGTGGTGGCCAGTGGCTGGAAGTGTGTGCATTATTTTGAAACTTTGGAGATAGAAAAGGTGTTGGTTCCAGGTCCAGCAAATACACGGGAAACCTTAGAAGTTGTTTGTCTGAGAAATTAAAGTCATCACCGGGAGCGGACAATATTTACAGTATCTCTCTAGTTTTATTTCACAGCTTCAGTGTAAATCCTTACTTCCACATAAATGTATTATTTACCTTTGTCACTGGATACCTTGTCTCAAGTTATTTATCATATATATTGTGTATGATTATATTTCAACTTCAAATTATTACTGGCAGATATGACTATTTCTTGGCACCGCTCTTTATTACACTTTGTACTCGGCAATTCTTTTTTCCTGATCAAGTCAGTGAGTCAGACATGCAGGTTCCGTGATTTATTACTGTGCTTCAATACTTTTTGTCTTGAGAATCCAGCTGTTCTCCAGCTGTTATTTTAGCATGTGCCTTACTTTTAGAAGCTTTTAACTGTACTGTAAAAGCTCTGATGTAATTTATCTCTGTAATCCCATGTGATTATATTACGTACAGTAATCATTACTGGTAGTCATTTTGCTCTTCTTTTTTGCTTTGAATATGTATATATCCTATAGGAAATGACAAATACTTCTTGCTCTGCTTAGTTGGAACATCAAAGAAAACTCTAATTCTAGTCAGGTAGTTTGGAAGTCAAAGCAAACAGAACTTAAATATATAGAAAAGAGTGAGGAACAGCATTATGTTTGTGACGGGAAATTATGTTCCTATATAGCAGTAGTGCCTGTAGAGGTCTAGCAGCAGTTGTTTAAAGACGTGTTAGTTGTTACAAGCATTATCAGATACATTTATTTAAGTACGTGGACTTAATTTGGGGTATAATTTTATGATTGGTCACCCTAATTCAACCTGTGATACATTTGAAGAAATTCTTCCATAAGAGGAAGGGTATTTTTCCCCTCTCAAAGTGTTTAATAATTCTGATTACATTATTTTATATGCAGTCAAATGCTGCCTAATTTGCGCCTTCAGTGAAAACATTGTATCAAACTAATTGCAGATGTCAGTTTTTCTGCCGTATTTGATCAAAAAGTGAATTTAGTTTTTTCCAAGGGCTTTCTGTTCATTTGTTCCCATGATAGTCTTTGGTGGTGTGGGGTTCTTATCAGGACAGTGGGCTTACTTTAGGCAATAAAAGAAAAGAACCTCTTTTCCAATGGGGATGCTTGAGCACCGGATCAAGTTGCCCAGGTCACAGTAACTCCATCTTCGGAGATGTTCAAACCCAACTGGACACGGTCCCAAGCAACCTGCTCCGGCTGACCCGGCTTTGAGCAGGGGCTGGACTAGCAGATCTCCAGAGGTCTTTTCCAAGCTCAGCTGTTCTCTGATAAAATGTGATAAAGGTTTCTTACTAAGCAGTTTTATAAGAATATTTTGCTTATAAGAAGTACATTTTTCAATAATAGGTGTAAAACCACTTTTAAAGTTTTGCAAACAACAGAAATGTTCTTAATTCACATTGTAAAGAATTCACTATTTAAAAAAAATTTATAATAATTTTGAAAATTTGTAAGTCAAATTGTTTCTATTAGATTTAGCATTGCATTGCTCTGCCAATGATGCGGCCTACATTTCAATCCCTGGCACTCTTTGGGGCTTTCTGTAGTTTGGTAGATGCACATGATGCTACTCGAGGGACCGCAGCTTTCTTCTTTCTCTCTCCCTAGAGGAAATTCCAGGTCAGTCATATCATAGAATCAAAGAATCACAGAATGGTTTGGGTTGGAAGGGACCTCAAAGATCATCCAGTTCCAACCCCCTGCCATGGGCAGGGACACCTCCCACTAGACCAGGTTGCTCAAAGCCCCGTCCAACCTGGCCTTGATATCTCAGCTTTGGGTTTTGCCACGGCTGTACGGGAGCCACCACAGTATCCCTGCTCTGGGTGGTGGAGCACTTGCCTGCCAATGATTTTTTTACTGAAAATTCACTTTTTCAGCAATGTGACACAGCTGAGTTTGCTGACCCTTGGGTTGGAGAGCCCAGCTGAAATAGTCGAGAAGGGTGAGCTGAGAGCACTGGCACTAGTTACTAATACCTTGAGGGGGTTTGATACCACTTGGTGTTAGGTTAGGCATGTTTTCTTGTGTTAATTCTTGGTAAGTTATCCTTGGCACTATTCAGAGAATAAGCACATATATACCAAAGCTTCATTTTGCCTGCTGAGGACTGAACTGTTTAATGATTTCTGTATTTGGATTGGATGGCTGCATGTCGAAAGAAAAGATTTATGTAAAGTTGTGTATTCATTTTCATATTTTTTTCTGTTCGTAACAGTAATGCTAATTACTTTCAACCATGCAGTCTATAAAAAAAATGAAGTTTTTCAGATAGTTCCAGGTCTCGTTGTGCACCAGTAGGTGTGCAGTGGGGTGTCTGGCCGGGCGGGTGCCGGTCTCGCCGTGGCTTTTCACTTCTGTGTGGGACTACACTACACAATGACCACTGCTGTGGTCACTGGGTTGGTGGGGAGTGATGTGAGCTGAGCCTCAGCCCGCGGCTGGGTGGCTCTGGGACATTTGTCCTTGAAGCAGGTACAATTGCTTCACTTATGTTTTGGGAAATGGGCCCAAATGGAAATTTATTACATTTTTTATTAGGCAGTAAGTGGTGATTGTGTCCCGTGTTGCACATCATGCAGAACAGTGTTTTCTACAGACTGTCATGCAAAGTTCCCATGGTTCTTTTGAAATATTTTCTGTAGAACAGTCACTATTGACAGGTTTTATTTCTAGGGCTAACGTGAAAAAAGGAACCCCCCTGCGCGGGCTGGTGGGGCTGGCGCTGGGGCCGAGTGGGACGGGCTGTGCCGGGGCTGCAGGCGGGAGCAGGGACGTGCCGCTGGGTGAGCCCCAAAGCCGGGCACCCCCGTGGCATGGTGGGGGACACGGGAGGGCTAAGCCGCCCCTGCTGGCACCGTCCTGGGGATCCCATCCCTGCGGATCGGAGCCACGGGGTCTGCTGTGGGAAGAGTCAGAGCTCCCTCTGCTTGCAGGCAATTTCTGCATCGGCTGAATTCCATTTGCATTAGTAGGTAAAGGCGTTCCGCATAAACCGTGCTTAGATCTGGATCTATTTTAGAGATGGTATCTCTGAGTTAGAGTGAAAACAGCAAGAAACCAGGCTGCACGGGATCTTTGGAACAGGATGTAAGTGTGACGGTTTCCGATGTGTATTAAGGTTTCCAGTAAATCTGGAAAAATAGAGAAAGGTACATATCTTTATCTGCATTGCGAATTAAGATTAATTTCTACTTCGTAAAAAAGTAATGTATTACTTGGATCAATTTAAATTAGTAGGTCGGCCAAATTCTGATCTAATGTTAATTAATGACTTTGGTGATACGATGCTTAATATCAGCTCAGGACGCTGTCCAGAATTCCCTAAATTAGGGGTTTTGTCTTCATTTCAAAGTATAAGAGAAAAATATCATGTGGAAACAATCTTGCTGTACCAGATTGGAACTGACTCGTGTATTAAACTTATAAGAGGAGTCTTTCTTGTGCTTTAATTATACAAAGACAGTATGTCTGCAGCGCTGTCACATTGTGTTCAGTGCAATGACTTGTCTGGATTGCTATTCCAGTAAATCGGAAGTAATTGAGCAGGGATTATCCATGGCACTGGAAACACAGCCGTTCCCTTTGTTAAGCCAGCTCTACAAAGACTTTTTTATGAATAAGCACAAAGTGTTTTAAAAGGACTGGGACTACAATCCACAGCCTCCCCGCCAAGTGCTCAAACGCCGTAGTTTTGCATGTGCACGCGGAGGCCAGTTCGTTACAAACGGGTTCCTAAGGGATCGTTAGCTGGAGCTGAAGGTTTCTATATATTCACCAGCCCTGGGATTTCCTGTTTGCCAGCGCCACGGGAGCATTGTATTATAAATGAGAAGAGCTTGCCGAGAGCCGCGGCTTCTTCTTGTCTGGAAACAGATGAAGTCAACATGTCCTGATAAATTTGCAATGATATCTAAAAGCGGGTTTATTTCAAACACAACGCTGCTTCCATGCAGAGAGGAATCCTCCTTTAATTATTACTTTCTTATTGCAGTGGAGAGATTTGTAAATGTGTTCTTGTGAGATTCTTCACAGCAGCTTGTCGACATTTGAATTTTGAAACACTTTTCTGGGGGTGTGTGACAGCTTCAGCAAGTTACTAAAAATGTGCACCTGTGTTCACGAAAACCAGCCGGTTTCTCTATTTTGAGAAAGATTAAATAAAATCCTTGTAACTATATCATTCTGTACTTCCCCACGCTAGGGCTGTTTGGGGGTGGTGGCGTCTCCAAAGATATAGGTCTGTAGAACACCAGACATTCACTGGGAGAAGAAACATGTCCCTTGTTACTACACGGAAAACCAAAAAAACCCCCAATAAAAACCCCAAACAACGACACAAAAAAATAAAGAGAGATTAAAAAAAAATATTCCAGGTGTGTTTTCAGGCCTGGAGGGGGATGCGGCACATTGTGCTCTCTGCCGGGGATGCTGCGGTCCTGTGGCTGCCCACCAAGAGGGTGAGGTGGACCCGCAGTGGGACCGGCCGTCTTAAACCAGGGTCATCTGAATCCTTATTTCACAGCATTGAAGTGTTCTGAAAAGTCTTTCAAACAGCACGTGGCACATCATTTAAAGGATATCACAGAGATTTTGGAAGCAAAATCGGATCTCGGTGTAGGTAAACGGTTGTTTCTGGAGTAAATCTGCTGGGCTTGTGTGAGTTTGCGGGGTTAAGGACTTCATGTCCAGTAAGGAAAGAAACTGCAGTAAATGAATGCGATACTACATGCACAAGGAAATTCACAGTAAATTCATATTTTCACACTCAGGAAATAAATACTGTTGAGTTAAGTGTATCCTTTATTTTCAAAATACACAGTAAGAATGTAAAATACTGATGTGCGGTTATGTAAAAGATTTGTGTGGTGTGACCTGAATAGGTATTTTCCATAAAAGCTGAAATCAGCAGCCAGCGTACTGGTAGTGAACTGAAGGGAAACGCCATGAAGTGTCGGTAGGCAGTGCTTCCCTTTCCCATTGGAATTCAGGTCAGGACTCTGCAAAATAACAGGAATGGGGCACGGTCCAGTGCTGCCAAGCACTGCGGGGCAGGAGAGCCGCTCTCCACTGGGAAAGCAGAGAGAGGGACTGCCAGCAACCCATACCAAAATGTGGAGTGCCAATTTATATTCATATTTATAATGGTTATTAATTGCTCGGTTTATAACCCAATTTACAAAATCTCAGTGGAGCGGTCAGCTTAATTAATCAGGTTATAACTGCTCTGCACTGAGAAAGATTAAAAAGGGAGAGACAGAGAGGAAAAGAAAAGAAAATGAACAGAAAGACGTGTTTTTCAAATGTGCTGCCCTTAAGTACTTGAATATTCAGGTGAATAGTGTTGTGCAGCCGTGGTGAGCGAGGGCTGTGAGAGGACACTCGTAGGAGGGGCAGTAGCTAATGAGAGACCTGCCAATAAACCTGCAAACAAGGACAAGCGTCCTGGGTCATCGTCCTTTCCAGTTAGAAACAGATACTCACGTCTGTACAATAAATCAATTAAATATGAGTATTTGGGGTAAAATATTACCTCTCCTTTTATCTCTTAATTGTCCAAAATTAGCGGGGTGTGCTTTAACTAAAGGTCTTTTCCAGTGCATATAATTAAGTTTCAATAAACTGAAATTTTGGGAAATTTATCTGGTCCTTGCTCTTCACAACTCATGGCTCACTGTGACTGCCCAGACCGAGAGGCTGCCAGGGCTGTGTGTGTTCCTACACCCCTCCGAAGCGCTTTTGGGAAGTTTTCAGTGCAGGGCTCAGAGCAACCTTTGTTCCGGGGAGCTGAAGCGACCCAATCTTGGCAGGGTTTTACTGCCTGTGGTTCCACCGCCAGGCCAGTCGTGGGCCGTCAGCTAACGAATCTTTGATACATTATCCATTTCTCATTCATCAAACACTGCTGTTCGCTGAAGGACTCTACCTGCTGGAGGGCAGCTTCAGGTGGAAAGGCTGATGGGACATGAGCTCCACCGTGTCCATTGCTGCTTTGTCAGGTGAAGGCCAGATAGACCTGCCCGTTATTATTGAATTATTTTCAGGCAATAAACACTGTATGCTTTCTAATTTCTGTAGTCGGTGTACCTGAGAGCTGCACTGTCTTTCTACATCCAACTGTTGGTTTCTTCAGTCTAAAATGCTTTTGCATGCTGGTAGAAACAAGCTATTAGGTTTATCATTGGCTTTTTGCCATCGCACCAGAAGTGACATACGTAATAGTAGAAAATACAGGTCTCTTGGAAATGCTGTTTCCAACCACTCTATTCTGACTTCGGCGTATTGCATAGGTGATTATCCTCGGCTGTGGTGGATTACAAGAAGGCTGTACAAAGGCTTGCTCACCCCGAGTACCCCGGGCAGCCCTTCAGGGCAAAGCACAGCTCCTTCGAGAACTTCGCCATGTTTAAACACTGAGGCCTTAAGTAAGAAAATCACGTAATAAAATGAGAGTGCCCGTAGCCTTTTTTGTAGATATACCGGCTTTGACCCCAAGTGGCCTTTCTCCTTGTCATATCAGGTTGCTGTATTTTAAGGAGAGCTCCAAGACTTTCATATGGCAGGTCTGCCGGAGGACCGCAAGTGCATTATGCGTGGTACTAACCTCACAACGAACAACCTCGAGGGCACGGTGCACCATCGGTATTTCCTCGGCAGACTAATAGAGATCTCGCCGATAATCGTGAAGGATATCTGATGTGGATCGTTCTGCTGCTGTTTCCTTGCGCTTCTCCTGAGCGTGTGGGTTTCTGCGCTCTGGGCGAGCTGTCAGTAGGTTTCAGAGTTGGCTGTAGAGCACGGCCAGTGAGGGCAGAGCTGGCTTCCAGGCAAATACACTCAGTGGTCCGATGAGGAATAAGGCAAAATAACCTACCTTGGTAGAGCTGGTTTTTAGGCCACAAATTCAAAATTGCTGATGGAATATCAGCACGTAGAGGAGCAGGCATCAAGAGAAATACATTGCCTGCACTTTCAAAATGTTCCTGACCACTTTGCAGACTTCTCTGATGAGCTCCATGTTTGTTGGTTTGCTCGGTCCAGCCATAAGGCTACTGCCCTGCTCACCTCCTGCCGGAGCGTAGGGAGCCATGGTGCTGCTCATCCATGTAAAGCAACCAGCGTTCCTCTGTTTGGGAAAGAATGAGAGGAAATGTAATTACACAGCCTCTGCTGAGCTCAGAAAATATATGATTCAGGAAACAAGATAGTGCCACACTATAGCATTCACGCTTTCAATGTTTGTAGAAGAACTTAGAGAATTTGTTTCCTGTTGTGAAGTAAGGAATATATAACCTAAGGCAATGCCACCTTAGGTTTTTAGTGTTCAAATTGCAGTAAAAAAATCGAAACAGAGAAGAAAATAACCAGAAAAGGAACTTTCTTGAAGCCAACATGGAACTTTATTAATTTTCATTCTTTTAACAGAAGTGTGAAAAAGTGTAATATTACACATAGAATGAAAAAAAATATTAAACTTTCCCAAATATCCCATGTATTTCAACCCACACTTGCCAGTGCCCATTTGACCTGACGAATAAAGATGGTTTGAACTGCAGCTGCAGTTAAAGCTGTCGTGCCCATGGGGAGATGTCCTGTCCCTGGGTCTGTTGCCCAGCCCGTCCCTGCATGAATCGGCACGTGCCGCTCTGGGGTCCCATCACCCCGGCTGCTTCTCAAAGGACTCTGCAGGCACGAGCCGTGCAGGGGCACGGGCTCGCGCTGGTGACAGGCAGCTCTGGCACTGGGCTACGGCTCCACCTTCAGTGAACCTCCTCAATGGATCATCCCTTCTTCTTGTAATTAAACCATTAAACATGGTTTTGCAAGACCATAGTAGTGTTGCAAGGAGAACTATTAACTGCTTGACATTTCTTAGATAAAAAGAGTTTGGGAAGGTTTTTTTCTTACATTTTACAATTATTTTTTAGCAAATTACCTAAATAATTTTTTTTCTATTTTCAATTCTCAAATATCTCTGCATGCATTATATAGGCTTCAACCATTTTTTATAGCCTTTGTGTTTATTACCCTTTTGTAGTTCAGCTTCATTTTTCAAAGGTAAAAATAGCAAACGCAGGATGCATCTAATTTAGAGGTGGTTTGTGTCCTCTGTAACTTCAGTCTGGTAAATCCATCCTGTTTGCTACCAGGGTTTTGGTTTCCACATCGCACTGCACAGATTTAGATGTGTGGTGCTGAAGGAAGCGGATATAATTTCTGATTTCCAAGCTTAGATACATTTACGAGAGTCATTTGTGAGGTGCAAAAAATGAAATTGCACCGGGACCAAAAGTTCAGGAGCTCCTGAGAGGTAACTTGCTTTAGGTGACGTGAGATACAGTTCTCTCCCATATCATACAAATGATGATGGAAACGAGATCGAACAGTGAAACCTAGCAACACCAAAGTCAAAAAAGTTTATTATACGTGTTGCTTCCACAGAAGTCGAAGCTTTGCTTACATAAAAGCAGTATGTTCTGGATATAAATCGTATGTCCTGACAGCGATAATGGGGTCTGTGTAAATACAGTTTGATTATGGGCACCGGGACCCGCCGGGGGCTGGAGGGCTCTACCCGACTTGTCAACACGTGGCTGATTTCTCTCTGATTTGTTGGAAGCATTTTCAATAAAATACCCAAGGAGGGGTGGGGTGGGAGGATTTTCTAACTATTTTTTGATTTAATAACAAAAAGAACAGTTAGGAGGAGGCTCCTGCACCTCTGTGTTAAATAAGTTTTTCAGGATCTGATATCACCAGATTCCCTTCTTTTCACAGAATCATAGAATCACCCAGGTTGGAGGAGACCTTTAAGATCATTGAGTCCAACCATTAATCTAACACTGCCAAACCCACCACTAAGCCATGTCCCTCAGCACCACGTCTGCCCGGCTTTTAAATACTTCCAGGGATGGCGACTCCACCACTTCCCTGGGCAGCCTGTTCCAATGCTTGACAACCCTTTCTGTGAAGAAATTTTTTCTAATGTCCTAATATTTTCTAATAGCTTAATATTTTCTTTGCAATGAAGGAGAAAAGTCCTGTGTCTGGGAGAGTTCGTTTTTAAACCTAGGGGTGTAGTTTTGGGGAGGAGGGTTTGGGTAGATGGCATCTTCTAGTGTCCACAGACCCAACCTGCTGTCCCGGCTTCACCGCACCCTTCCTGATTCAAGGTCAGCCCACCTTGAATCTGGCATTGTTTTTTCTTCTCTTATTGGATGTAAATTTAATAAAATATAATTTTGTGTGAGCAGTGGTGACCACGGGTATCTGCTGCACAAGCTAAGAAAGGATTCCTGCGAAAATTTGAAAAATGTCGTCAATGTGCCATACCCCAAAGCTTTCTGAGGAGAAAAATTCCATTTTTATGATAGTTTAATTGTTTGCAAACTGGTTGTTTGTGAAAAGGTAATTCAGCATCAAGAATGACTAATGCGGGTGAATTGCTGTGCTGAGCGCAGAGCAGTTATTTACCATGGTTACCCCGGGAGATGAAGAAAGGTACAATTATTCCGAGAGGTGCTGTAGATCCTGTTTACTTTTTATTCTTACTGTCTTTCAAATGTGCTTTTTCCCTATCTTTGTACAAACAAACAAAAAAGCAATTAGGCATATTTATGCCATTTCGGAGCATAGCGTTTGTAATTAAAAAGCTTACTGCTGGCCTGGGGCTCCGCCGGGGAGGGGTGGAAGGTGATGTCCATGGCGGATGTGGTGTGGTACGGGAAAGCCGCCTTCTCCCCGGCTGGGCATCTGTGGGAAAGCTCTGCTGGTTTGATCCCGTATGCTCTGCTACACGGAGGAGGACGCAGGTTCTGATCTGGTACCCTGGTCTTCACTCTCTTACCCGTTTGCATGTGTTGGTTCCCCCAACTTCAGCGGCAGAGCAACCTCTGGGGTGTTTGGCTGAGAGCATGCTTTGAAAAATAACAGCTACTGGGGAGGTAACACGTCTTAACACATTAATAAAAATAAATTTGAAAAAAAAAGGCATAATGATTCAATTTCGAATTACTGTCATAAATGAGGATAGTATGTATTTTTGCTTGGACACTTTCTCACATTATTCTGAGGTTTAGAGACCCTCAGCATCGGTTCTTGTTTGTTTTCAGGTCTCCCTTTTTGTGTCCAGCCCTTCCACATGGAGACTTATTGTCTTCTGCTGGAAAGAGCGGCATTTCTGTTCCTCATTCTTTCAGCTTGGTGTTTCTCCTGTCTTTTATCTGCCGCTCCCTCCCTGTTCTCTTACCTTTCCCCTTTCCATTCCTTATTCCGTTAAAATCTGCAGAGACCTGCCCGCTGCTTCTCATGGAGAGCAGCCTGCCCGCTTCTGGGGGCTCACGGCTGCCGTGAGAGCGGCACGTAGGAGTGCAATAATCCCATAAAAGCTCTCCTGCGTGACCTCTGCCCTTCTTGCCGTTGAATGTACAGCCTTTGTGTTGGGTGAAGGCTTCATAGACTTTAGCCTTCTTTGTCTTCCACCGTCAGTTAGTAGACATGGATTTGATCGGTCTCACTAAACATACAGAAATGAAAGGATGCTTTTTTCCCCTGAAATAGAAAAAAAGGTCCCTGCATAGGAGCAGGCTGGTGGCAGAATTTCAAAGGAGTTGCTCTCTTTGGTGCCCCTTCTCGTTTGTCCTGAGCGCATTACAGTCAGCAGAACAGAGAAACGGGAGATGAATTTGTCAAGCAAATAGAAGTTATTGGGTCCTGTCTTCTCTCCGGTCAACAGGAAGTCGACGTTTAGCACTGTAATTAAGTGCCAGTGATTATCCTTTGGGTTTTCATAAGTGCCTGGGCCATTCCTGTTACAAAATGCTTTGAGACAGAACTAAGTAAAATAAGAGAATGGGCTGTGACTTTTGCTTCGCTTTTATCTTTTAGAAGTTTTGCTTTAATATTTAACAATATTTTAATATTTAATGTAACTAGAGCTTTATATAAGCTTGTTATTCTGGACCCTCTGGTGTGATGCTAAGAAGCTGCCCAGCTAATGGGGTTATTAAAAGGCTTGATATGTTGTTGTTTGGCTAGTTAGTAATAGACGTGTCTGGGAGCAAAGCAAGTCAGACGCAACCAGGTGTCTGCTCTGCTTCACAAAGTTCCTTTGTCAGCCGCCCTTCGGAAAGTTTGGGCTTTTGACAAGAGTCGTTTAGCTCGTTATTGTAAATAAAGTTATTATTTCCTCGCTCACCAAAGGCCAATGATGAAATACGCTTCCAGTTGCCCTGTGAAAGCTGCAGCTCCGTGTGGCTGTTGTCTGCCAGTCGAATGAGGAGGATTTGTTCTTCCAAATATTTTCTGAGCTGTATTTCTTCCTGTGCAAAACTCAGACCTGCGCATGGAGTTTTACCATCTTTTCCTCCATAGGAAAAAACCTCAAGCCACCCCCCCAACTAACCAAAGTTACGTGAGAAGAATAAATGGATTATTAGTGGTGTTATCGCCCTGTTACTCTGGGTGTTTCCTGGAGTCATGAGACACAGTTCTGCCGTACCAAACTACGCTCAGTTTAGGAAAAGCTAATCTCCGGCTGCTGGCTTTTTGTGCTGGTAAATTTATGGATGAAAGTAAGTGTGCATGCAAGACATGGAGTTTAATGAGAATCTTCTGGGCTTGGTCCGTGCGATGTCTCCTATCAGGCTGTGTTCACACTGACAGGCTCGGTTTGGGGGGGCTGTGGGTTTTGGGGGGCTTTTCGCAAGCTGGGAATTCGCACTCCTGCCGGCTGCTTTTCTCCGTCCTAGTGCCACGGTGGTGTGTAAGTCTGTGCAGATGCAGTGAGGAAAAAAAAAATCTCCAATAGAAACAAATAACGAAACTTGACTCAGATTTTTGAAGGATCTATGCATTCCACAAATATTCTCACATTTTCATTTCGTTGCGGTGTTGAATATTTCTTCAGCTACACGTTTGAAGGACAAGGCGTATTGGCAGGATGTAGATTTTAGCATCCGTATTCTCTGTTCTTCTGCCACCCGTAGTAGGAGCCAAGTGAAACTGGGGATATCCCGCGCCCGCACGGGCAGACGCGGTCGCAGTGAGATGCAGGATGCAAAGAGGGAACGTGTTTTTTCTCCCTCTGCGAACTCCGGGCTATTTCTGTCCTTCTTCCCCGGAGGATCTTCAAGAGTTTCTGTCCTGGCTGCTCCACTGACTCCCCCATTCCCTTTTTCCTGGTTTGTTTTCAGAAGCTGCAGGGAGGAGTGAGTGATCATTCCTGCTGAGATATGTTTTCCCGAAGTTTCGCCTTCAGGATTTAGAGTACATTTTTTGGTCCTGTTACTTCGTGTTTGGTGGAAACAGAAGATAAACAAGAGCTATTGTGAGCGTGTATTAAATGACTGTATACGGGGACGCTCCCGAGTACCCATCGTAACACGTGCCATCAGCAGAGCCTGCTCGAGAGCAGCGTGGTGAAATTTTCACATTGGTTGTACGTGCACCCCTGCTTGCCGAGATTGAACTTGAGCGGCTGAGCACACTTCTGCTTTTGAAAAAATGTGATATAAAAACAACATTTGAAAAAATGTGATATAGAAGTCTTCAGACCTGTTGTAGTATATAAAAGATGCATTTTTCTCCTCTGCCAAACCACCTTTGATTGTTCATAGCCTTGCTAATAAGTATTATTTTTAGATTAATTTGTAGCTAGGGGAATTCATTCTTTCGAGTGGTATTGGTCCTTACACTGCCTCCAGTCTACTGTCAGCAAAGTCATGAGCCGTTTAAATATGATGTGCTATGAGAAACTCCAGGACCAGTCTCCATCTGAAATGTTTAGGCTTAACTAATTTCAAATAGTTTAAGCATATGTTTATTCCCCAGGTATGGAAAACAGACAAAACTGCAAACAGTTATTTAAAATACAATTGAAGCTAAAAAAAACAAGAGAAAGGTAATAGTTACTGTTTGTTCTTCGTAAAGATTGTATGTGTAGTAGCAGAATAAATCTTCCTTTTTAGATAGTTTGCTGTTCTTTTCTGACTTAATAGAATCATAGAATATTATTAATACTTTCTTGGAATAATATATATGCACATACAAATATATATATAGGGTAGTATATATAAACACACACATATTTATGAATTTATATATGACACAGCTTTTTAAAAGAAATAATCTGAGCCTATTTAAGCAAAAAGGAATGCTTTCCGACATACCTGTGTGCGCGTTGTCTTTAGGGAAGAGTACAGTACGTATATCCCCCTTAGCTGAAGCTGATCGAGCCCCGGTGCTGGAAGCAGCGTTCAGCGGGGGCTGATGTGATTTCCCACGCAGCGGTAACGAGGTTGCTTCTAATCCCAAAGCCAGCACGCTCTCCAAGCAGGACACACACTCTGCAGCACCTTGTATCCCGTACGGCAGACAGACTGACTCACGGTATTGGATGAATATACGTACATCCAGGCAGGTTGTAAGAAGGCTGATGTCTAACGACGATGTGAAGGCAGCCGATTGTATCTGGACCCAGAAAAGAGTAACGACTCTTCTGGAAAAAACAACCTGAAGACCAAGGAGGTCTTTTTAGAGCTCTGTGTCACTGGAGGTCACCAGCTCACCATGCGTTTCCTGCGGCTAAGCATGCCAGCTTCAGGGATGCTCGGGACCCTGGCAGATAGATAAAGGTGCTCTTCTTATCTGAAGAACTTCCAGGATTCCAAGATTTGAAAAATTCTTTATGAATCCATCCAGTTTTGCTAGAATTCCCCTTATTTTGCGTGTCTTACTGGTTTTAATTTTGAGAAACTTTTCCTTATGAAAATTGCAGTCATTAATGACTCTCCTGTATCGTCTCAGGTTTTGGCCCCAGACACAGACCGATAGTGGCTCCACCTCGTTGTTTTCACAGGCCATCGCATACTCTCTTTGCTTCTTCTCTCCCAAATATAAAATGGTTTTCCCACTTGACTTGTAAAAAGCCATTCTTAAATCTCCCTTCCAGTCAATTAAATTCATTAATTAAAAGAAGATAAAGATCAGTGAGTAAAGGCTGAGCTAATATATGCTTAATGCATTGTTATATCATGCTTTGTCAAACATACTAGTAATTGCTCATTTAATTTATTCATTTCAGTGTTACTGATTTAAATATCTTTCTGGACTTTTTGGAGTCAGTTGTCATTTTTCTAATGTCTGCTGGTTGCATATCAAAATGTCAGTTTATTATGCTCAATACATTATCTATGACTTCAGTTTCCTTAAAATCTCTAATTGATATGACAGTTCTCACAAAAATTTAGTCCTGATCTGAGAATTATTTCAATCTTAATATGAAAAGGCAGCTCTTCTTGCCTAGGGGTTTTATTTATATGTCACCTTTGCATAATTGCAATGTCATGGGGACTCTTCCTCTCTCAGCTACTTCACTTTTCAAAGCATTGTTAAAGATAGTCACAGCCTTTATAATGGGAGGTCAAGTTGTGAAGTCCTTCAGATAGCTTCTCCTGGCAAGTCGTGTCGAGTCATTTGCTTCTTTTGCTCATTATTGGTGTGCGAAGGAACATGAATCGCCATACTGTAGAGTAACCTGGGAGTCTTCAACAGATCCTCCTGCATCCAGAGAAGCTAATAAAGGGTGATATACGTTTGGGCATGGGAGAAAGAAAGGAAGTTTCATGGATGATTTGAATCCTCATGAAACCTGAAAGCAAACAGGATTGCACCGGCAACCATTGAATAATAATGATTTGAAAAGCTGTAATTAAATATATAAATTGGGGAAAGGTCTGCCTAGTGCTGGAAGAAGAATGGAAGCTACTGAACAAAGAATTAGCTCAAATGCCAAACTTTATCCCATCTTCATAAAATAGCTAGCAAAAGCCTAGTCCACAGCAAAAGACTTTACATAAAATGTTAAAACAATTATTCTTACAGGAGACAAAAAAAAAAAAAAAGGAATATTTGATAAAATGTCAATTTCTTAAAGGTCTTTGGACAAATCGATCATTGGAGACCAGTGAGTTCAACGTTAGGAGCCAGTGATGAGGAGAGGTGGACAGAAGGTTTATAACTAGAGTCAATCTAAATTACATATTTTCTCATAAGGTCATTATAAAAAGATTTCATTATAAACTTCTGGCAATAGGTTACAGAAATTGTATGTGTGTGTACATACGTGTGTTTATATACATATATAAATACATACAGAAATTATATTTCCAGCCTAGTTTTTTCTTTAAGTGGTTCTGGGATACTCAGAGGTCTGTACGCAGAAGGTTCTGCTGTAAATGTCAATGCACCAAGTTGGAGAATATACAGCAAATTTAATCACTTTTCTCTGCATGGGGCAGCTCCAGAATACTTTCCATTCTGTGAATATTCGTTATTTTCTCAGTCTCCTTTCTCCAGGTCATTCATGAAGATCAGAAACCAAGTGTCTAAATAGCATTCCCTTTGACAAAAGAACCCATTCTTTCAATTGTTCCTCACCGGTCAGGTTTCCAATCATTTTTGTTTTCCTCCAGGTTCTTTTTAGTTCATTTTCCTGGAAGCACGGTGATGCTTGAGTAGCGCAGGCGTGAGCTGGCTCATCCTCAGCCCACTGCGGCTGGCAGGGGGTTTCCAGCAGCTGCAGAGACGCACATCTGCCCATAGTCTGCCCGGTCAGAAATTAAAGGCTTGATTCCAGGATAACCAAATTATTGAAACTTTTTATAATGAGGACTCAGAGTGTCATATAGTCTTTGACTTCTCTTGTAGGATGTGCAGGTACTGTAATACATGGATAACAAAAAATCATTAGGAGCCTTCCCTCTCATTCATAACAAAATAACATCAAAACTAGACTGGAACTTTGTTCGTAGGCAGTAGGAATGACGCTCAAACCAAAACGCACTCTGGATTACAAAGGAAAACCAGGAACATCTTCCAAACTTGTCTCATTGGTTCTCCCACACTTGCTTAATGTAATTTTGGGGTTTGTGTGAACATGCACCACCTCCTTTCCTGTACAGCCTGGCAAGTGAGAATGGGGAAAGAAGGGTCGGTTTGGTGGACGTGATTCAGAAAGCTAGAGCAAGTGAAGGGCAGTGAATCAGAAGACAGAAGAAAATGGAGGAATAAACATAAACTGTGTTAAATGACAGGCAAAGGGAAGATACTTGTATCTCATCTTCATTTCTATTAATCTAATTTTTCTTTTGTAATTTATAGTCTGTCTCTGTAGCTTTACATTATTATTATTTCGATACTGATTTTAGCCTATAAGCTTACCTGTCTGAAGTTTTTGTGTAGCTGTATGAAACTGTGAACCAACCTTCAAAAGACCTGATATTCCGTCATTAGGCATGGCTAAATATTTTAATATTTGAAACTAATTAACTATTGAACAAGGGATTTTTTTAATAGTGAATGTTGGTGGTTTATTCATTCTCTATTCTTTAAAATAGTTTTTTTTCAAAGACCAAGCAAGTCTGGATAAATCAGTTACCAATAAAGACACATACCAGTAACAGTTTGGAAGACTGTCAATTTTGCTAACTGCCATATGCCTAGTCTGCTGTTCCTTGCAATCCTCTCTAGCTTTCATCAAAAATTATTTGAGCTAAGCTACCTGGTTTTGGCTGTTTACTGATGAATGGACTTGACTTTGTTTATAACTGATAATAGTAGCGATCAGGAGAGAGAAGACGGTCCAGTGCTGAAGATGCTATCCCAAGAATAAATATTATTTCACATATGTTTATGACAGAAAAACAAGAAAATTCATATTAAAAGTAGTCTGTTGTGCCAAGAGAAGTACTTGAAATAAGCTTAACCTTAGGTTACCCTGCTTAAGAGCATCGTGTTTTGCAGAGACTGTCAGAGAACAGCAACCTGTAATGATGCTACAGGAGAAGGAACAAGCCAGTATCTTGCGCTACTTGTCCCCAGTATCTCCTGCTCCGTGCACTGACAAAAGGAGAGGTTGACACGAGATGTGATGAGACAACAGTCTTTCAGAGGAGGAATCACTATAAGTCATCCCTTCATGGAAGCTAATGTAGTTGTGAGAAGTTGCTATTTTATCCCCTTATTCTTAATGTGTGTAAAAGTCCTTCTCTGTGTACCTTCCCTTTCTCCTCAAGCCGAGGAAGATGCTCGCAGCCAAGCCGGCGAGGTGCCGCAGTGACACTCCATGGGGCCTTCTCTTCTGCTGTGCCTCCTTTGGTCTTTTAATGTAGACCACAGGCTGGAAGTAAGGAACGTGAGATAGCGATCAAATGTTACTAAGAACTGTGATGTTAGAGGAAGGTCTATGTATTAATGAAGTTAAAAAGAAAAATTCCTTCTAATTTTACTAGTTCTTGTAATATATTTTTGTGGGATGTCAGGTCATGGGCAAAGGGAAATCTCATCCAAAATGCTAAAATGTTATATGAAATCTGATAGAAAAGCTAAGAAGGGGTCACAGGCATATCTAAAAATAGCTTGTCCCATGATTGCCTTTGGCTGGACTCCATTAACCTCAGCAATTTTAATTTTTTCTTTGAAATTTTCAGTTCATTTCTCAGCTTTTTAAAGGAAGATAACAGTAGGAATAGTGTAAGTGTTCTGACTAATAGCGGTAAGAGTAGTATAATAAGTTTGAAAAAAGCACAGGGTGGAATTAAGAGCATAAAAGATGGACAGGCGGCCGTTTGCTGGTGAAAAAGGCAGGTGCCACTGCTGGTGTCCCCTCGTCCAGAAAGCGCAGACGCTAATAGCTGTGGCTGTAGCTCAGGCTGGTGAAGAGACTGTCCCTGCCAAGGTCACTGGTGTTCTGCTCTGAATGTCAGGCTTTGATTCATCTTCCACTGCAATATTACTTGAACCTGGGATTGTAAACAATAATTACATCCCGTCCTCTTGGCCAGTGTCACGGTACTCTATGCATATCTGCGTCTTGCAGATTCTTCAGCCGTTTTTGATCCACCTCCCATAGCTTTTCACAGGGTTTTTTTGTAATAAAAAATGATTGATACACTACCTTTGTACACTGTTTTTGGGTTTTATATCCTGGAGGTGGATTACATCCAAGGTCACCCTAGCACTGAAGACTTCATTCTGAGGGTATTTTCTTTTTCTGTTTTACCACTGGTCTTCTTAATCTGTTTTCTATTAAACCAAAGCATGCTTCCTCTATTGTTGCTTTTTTTTTTTTTTTTTTGGTATAGGTACTAAACTGCTGCTGGAAAAATAAGACCATTCAAACGTCAACTTAGAGATGTGTATGCTTTGTTTGTTCTCTCATCTGCAAACATAATATGTGTGTTATTTTTGTTCTAATTCTCACTCCACTTCTATTAAGGAACAATTTAACTACTATGGCTTTATGTTGCTGCCAATTTTCATAGCATTTGGAAAAAACCCCCAACAGGTGCAGAACCTTGCAGGAGCCATCGCAGTTGGCTGGTGGTTGAAATAAGCTACCTGCAGCCTCTACGTGTTTCTGGAAATTTTGCTAGTAGTCTTAGAAACTTAGAGTGTCATCCTTCTGACATATGGGGAACCTTTCCTACTGCAGTAACTGTATCTATACTGTGATCCCGCGTTGCTGGATTTGAGCTAATAGTGAATGTGTGGGAAAGCTGATTTTCTGGTAGTAAATTTTCAATGAACAGCAAATGGGATACTTTCACACTTCTTACCTATTTCAGGGATACATTTTACCAAGTAAGGATGGTTTCTTGCAAAATGGGGTCCTGTGTCCTCTGTGCCTCTTTTTCCCACTGACTGAAGCATTCTGGGGTTCTTCCTTATGATCCTCCTCACCCACCTTTCCATAAGACTTGCCCGCTGGGAGGAGGTGCTGGGACCAGGAGATACTGGGATCGGGAGATGCTGGGACCAGCCTGGAGCTGCCTGCCTGTGTTGAGTTTTTGGGAAGCCTGACCATGTTTGCAGGTAGAGGCTGGCTGTCCAAAGGAGATGGCGACAGTTGACTCGCTCTTGCCTTTTGCAGTTTGGAAGCATTGATAGGGTCTCCTTCCTCATTTTCGTGGAGCTCTCTTTGGTGAACCTCCCATCCTTCAGTGGGATTTGATGGAAACGGGCCAGCGGGTTCAAAGGTAACCAGGAGAGACGGGCAGACGGGTTTAGCACAGTCACCTGCGCCTGGCTGTGTCAGGAAACAGGGTGGAAAGGATTTCTACAGTCAGTTTATGTGAATGCTGAAAAAAAAATCTGTTTCTGTGGAAACTGGGAAAGTTGCAGCATTTCTTTGTGTTTCAGAAAGCTCTTAATTTTTGTTGCAAATTCTTCTGCTTGCAGGATCGTGCTCTTCCTTGGTCCACATCTGTGCACAGTCAGATTTGTGCCAGTTCACAGAAAGAAGAAACGCAGGTCTGACAGTCACTAGATTTGGCTTTTACCTGAAGCCAAGCCACGCAGTCTTCCATTTCCATTCCTTAAAAGAGAGAAAAATTGGGTTTATCGCGTGAACACGAAGCAGCTGAAGAAAGCGGCTCCTCAGAGCAATGCTGTTGGCGTTGCTGCAGAGGTGTGGCGAGCCCTGACCGCCGGTACGGCGCTTCAGCAGGCCGAGATGCTCCGCTAACCTGCACCAGTTGCTGGTAATCACTGCTCTTCTGACCTGTTTGCTGATACTGGATTTATAAGACAGTTTGTCTGTGGTCCCCATAATGAATTGTAAAGTGATGCCGATGTTTTTTGAAAAAGAGGTGAGGTTACTAATTATATTTAGCAAGTGATTTGAAATTACTGGAGTGTCTGTTTGGGACCATTTTCGCAAGTTGCTTATTTGTAAGTAATGAGAAATGTGTATCGCCGGATTTATTTTTTTAAAATTATTCCATTACAAAGAGAAGTTGTTACAGGATAAAGTCGTTGTTATGTAGGGAAAAAGCGAACATGACAGCAGTATTGGAAGCTTAGTGATTGGTATAGATTAGAGGAAATGAAAAATGATAGGATGCAGAGTAGCAATTCAAACATTTGACAGTTTTTATAATAAAAAAGCAGTTCATCTTACATTGAAAGTCTGTAGTACAAATTTTAAAAGTTCTGGAAGCAAGCCAAGCGGCGTCCTTAAACCAGGAGTGAAGTATCCAATTCATTTGGATGCGGACAGCCATGAAATAAAAGGCGGATGCTGAAAGGTCTGTAACACCCCCTGCTGCGGGTGACATTTTTGTCATGCGAGCACAGAGCGCGCTGGATCAGACGGACCTGGACCGAGGTTGATGGGGAAAGGGCGCAGTATTCGGAAAGGCAGACAAAGGGCTGCTGTAAGGGATGTTTTGATTCCCAACTGAAATTCGTGTTGGCCAGTTGAGGTCTGTGCCCTGCCACGGAGACCGTGACCATGCGGGCCGTCGTGGCTTGCAGCAGCACAGGTACAGGGTCTCGGCGTGGCTGTGAGTGAGCCTTAGAGGAGCTGCTGCTCCAGCGCTGCCCTCCGAGCAGGTGCCCATCTTTCCCTGACGCCTCTCCCCGCTGAGTTTCACCATTGGCCATAAAACTCAGTCCCGGACTAGAGAAAAGGATTGGATTTATTCAGTGGAGTGAGGGGCATCTAAGACGCCCCAGGCCGGTGACGGTGGGACTGCAGAAGCAGAACCCGGAGGCAGCGGCCGCTGGACCAGCAGAGCCTGGGGCAGCACCTTCCCGCGCTCTGCCTCTGCACCAGCCCCGGGAGCGGAGCCGGCGTGGCGGGCAGGGCTTGTGCAGCGTGATGGTCAGGCGCTCGTGAAGGCACGCGTGGCTAGCGAGACTGCGTCGAGGGCATGGAAAGGCCGGGTGTGGATTCAAGTCTTGCTCTGCTTTTCTGGATAAGTGAATGTTTGGGACCGTGACCAAAACACTGTCGATATGTTTTGTTGTTGTTTCTATACCGAAAGAAAAATATTATATAAGTGCAAAAATATACTCCCATAAGTCATAACGTGATTTCCATAATTTTGCAAGGTGTGTTTGGATTAGGCCGTCCGATCCTGATCAAATAAAACCTGATGTCATTTTGGTGAAATATATATGACTAATGAATAACATTTTACATGCTTACATGGAAAGGTTCATCTACAATTCATGGGTTTAAATCACCATGCCGAAGACCTGAATAAACTGCAAGTTTTCAAATATTACAGCTTGCTCATGGATCATGCATAACCACAGAATAGTTGTGGAATGCATTCTTTGGTTTGGAAATATTTGCCTAGTTAGCCACATAGTTACTGAAGTATTTCAGATTAAATCACATGGAGGAACTAAAGATTTAATCCAAAGCAATATGAAAAATGCCCAACTAGTTTTTAGTATAGTTAGCTAAATGGCTTTCCTTCAATGTTAGATGTGGTCAAATACTGCACTAAGTGTTTCAAACTGCTCATTTTTAAATTAATTACTCTTGATTGAAAATGTGTCTTTTTTGTGTTACACTGAAACAAGAAAAAAACTGCGTGAGTCTAGTTAACAGAGAGCAAAGCTTGGATTCATGATAGCTGTTCCTTCTGGAATTCATAATTATAGCGTTACGGGTATCTTCTCGGGGAACAAAGGCGTCCCTGTGGCCAGAGCGCCCCATCCCAACAGCCTGGCAATCGAAACGGTGACGACCTTTGATGTTGTGAGTTACTCGGTTCTGGAGAGGAGATGACTCCGGGTCAGCCCTTCGTGAGAGTTAACAAAGGCTTAACGAGTTAATC
The DNA here is from genome assembly GCA_008921705.1 of Burhinus oedicnemus. Taxonomy (NCBI): domain Eukaryota; kingdom Metazoa; phylum Chordata; class Aves; order Charadriiformes; family Burhinidae; genus Burhinus; species Burhinus oedicnemus. The sequence continues at coordinate 700,345 of VFFE01009081.1, read as the reverse complement.
TTTTATACCTTTATTCTTAAAGTGTGTCTAAACCCTTTTCCTTTGTCTTTGTACTGCATTTGGATAGATCTGATGGTTCCAAACTATCTGAAGGTTCTTTCTTATGAAGGCACAAGACTTTTGGATTTTTTATGTTCTTAGATGATTCCTTTAGAAATGTCATTCTCACCTTCAAGAGGTACAACGAATGGCATGTATCTCTCGGTTTGGGAAGTAATCCTCCAAAAAGGAGAAGGGCAGACTGAAAAAAACAAGCTTCTGATGAACTTGCACAAGTCTTTGCAAAAGAAAATGCCTGATTTGATTTTACACTGAACATTCCTTTAGTTTCAAAGTTGGAAACACACAAAGAGATTGTTGGTGGATGGGCAGAAATCTAGGTGATGGTGACAGGCTAGGTTTTAAAAGAAAAGTGATGAAAATATGATAGCCGAGGTCCTGGTAGAGGTATGGGTATGAGACACTGGAAGCAAGCTTAGAGAAAAGCTGGTTGGAAAATAGGGGTTTCGATATTATTTGCTTTAGATATTATTATCAGACTGTTCTTTCCAGGAAAAAAAACAGACAAAGAGAAAAACAACCCCAAAACTAGTAAGTGCAATGGTGCGATGGGAAACCAGGTTCACCACATTTGTAAGAATTTCATCTGTTTACACGGGGGCTGCACAGGTCAACACAGTTATTTCCTTCAGCACTGCGCTGTACTGCTACAAACCCCTGAATCCTGGAAACATCAGTGTGCAAGTCATTAACAGCCGTGTAAATTCGGTGTGATTGCTTTTGCTTAATTTCAGTGAGAGAACATGCTCAGACCTGGCCCCGACACAGGGCAATTATGCTAATGACATACATTAGAAACTAATTTAAAACATAAATAATGCATTATTGACCATAAGATTGGACTCAAACTTAGATTTGAATCCTTCTTCATCGTTTTCCTGCCGGGGCAAATCAGCCTCCTGAGAGGTTAAATTTGGGTCCCTTTGGGGAGCAGAAATGAGTCAGGGTCCTCAGTGCCACGTTCCCAAGCAATGTCATGTGTATTTTGAGCGACACAGAGTTTTAGACAAACGCCTTACCCTGCTTGCTCACCTCTGCAGTGACATAATGGCAACGGGATGCTGAGCCCCGACTCCGCCATGGCGTGTCCTCACCTCTGTAGTGAAGCAGGTGCTTCTGAGCCAGGTTTGGTGAAAACCACCCTCGACCCCACGTCCTCTGGGCCCGTCCCCCCAGGGCTGGGACAGGTGGAACAGGAGTCGAAATTCTCTGAGAATGTGGTCACTGCACCAATCCGTGTGCCAGCGTAACGGGCGGACATTGAGACATGGGTCCAGCCGGGTGACAGACCCGGCACCCGAGGCTGGGAATTGCAAATTTAGAATTGACCTAATATCCAGTCTTTTAAGAACATGAAGTCTTGGTGTAAAGAGCAGGAGTTTGTAGATTTAAGTTGCCTAACAGCCTTGTAAGAAGTTATTTCATCTTTATTATCAGAGGCTCAGCCATTTCCATTGCTTTCCATGGAAAAGTGATGTTTCAGCATGCACAGTCCCCAGTTGGGGGTCAGACTTTTGCTTGTCCTGGGCATTGCTTGCGAACAAGAGTGTAACTCACAGGCAAAGCCACTCTCCTGCTCAGGCCAGCATCGCCCATGGAAGGTGATGGCTGGTGATGACCCTTGGCACTAGCCGATGCCCGTTGCCCCCCAAGCAGCCGAGCCAGCGGATGGTGCCGTGGTGGCAGCAGGGGCAGGACCTTGGCAGGCACAGCCTGTCTTTCAGCTGACAAGGACAGTGCAAGACTTTTTCTCTGCTTTCTTTTGTTTCCCTCTTGGTGACAAGGCCAGATTCCCCACCTTTCCTCTGCTTAAGAGTATTTGGCTATTTTTGATACTCCTATTTTTATTGCATTTTCCAGCCAGAACTGGAAGTCTTTCTTCTTCTCCACCAAGCGTAAGTGAAGACATTCTGTTGATATGTAGTCTTGCTTTGTGCCTGTGTGCCAGTAAATTTAAAAAACAGGACCATAACTGACCAGGGGGCGTGCGCTTAGTAGCTGGTGACTGGAAACGGTTTGCTCTGGACCACGCAGAATGTTGATTTTCTGTGCAGGAATTATTTTTTAAAAATAACTGGTAGGGGAAAAAGGTATTACGTTCTCACACATGCACCACTGTTTTGTATAAAAAAGTTTATCAGGTTGTATTTCAGTGATTCCTGTTCTAAGAACAGCATACCTGTGGTGAGTTGCCTCATGATATAAAATTAATGTTCCTTCCTCTCTTAGCATTTACTCATTACTATCGATTACTTGCTGCAAATGAGGTGATTAATTCGGTGATCTTGCCCTGCTGCACACTATCAGAAGGGCACAGGAGGTGTTTTACTCTGCCATGACAAGACAGTTAAGTGTCCATTGTGCAGAGTCAAAAGTTTAAAAATAAAAGAGTGCATTCCTTGGTTTTCAGGAAATAGGGAAAGAAAACGTGCGTGTGGCTGTGTGGGACGCTTACCCCTCCCTTGTGCGGCAGTGTCTGCCCGCCAGCGGCTCTTGGAGCCAACAACTTCACAGTACGTAATTTTGGATAATATTTTAGTTAAAGAATAATAAATTAGTCTTATGTTTGATCTCAGGAGTGAGGAACAGCCAGTTAATGGACAGGATTGTCACTGTAATCCTCCCAGAAGCGGAGCTTTGTTAGTTCCAAGCTAATGAACACAGAAAGGACATCCCTGCTGCATTGTATTGTTTATTAGAATTATTTTCTTTTTGCTAATAATTGTAATTATTTGTCACAGCCATTTACTTGTGCTGTGTAGAAATGCACAGACAATCGACTAATTACTTCAGGCTGTCAGCCAGAGAGAAGAGACGGTGCTCAGGCCCTTCCAGCGCTCTGTGTGGTCCTATTCCGTTTCATAAAACGCCTGGCACGTAACAGCGTTAGGGAGTCCGCTGCTGAAGTGGTGCTTATAGCTTCGTCCTGGTTCAGACACCTTTAATTTCAGAGTCTTTTGAAGATGAAGGGTCATGGCTGCCTAATTCAGCACCTTTGCGAGGCTCCTCCCAGTCCCCGGCGTCAAGACGCATCTGAGTTGGCATCGGTCGGGTCGTCACATCGCCGCTGCTGAGTCTTGTTAAACCCGCCACGGTGCTGAATATTCTGCCGGGAATGTTGTAAATATAAATTACTAGTTTGTATCAGAAGCACAGAATAAATCCCAGCTGTTGTCGTCTCTGCCACGGTGGCTTCAGAACAGAATTCAGGTGATTTCTCTCAGAGACTTTCTTGGAACGAGAGTTCAGGTTTAGGTGTTACATTTCTGCATCCGAGGAGTAATTCAGCTTTTCTTGACTTTCTGCAGCTTCTGCTAATAATATGAAAAGACTTGCCGCTCTTTTAAAATTGTTTGATAATTTCTCCCCACCAAATTGCTCCCTAACAGTATGACCAATTGAAAGAAAAAGATTAATTTGCACAAAGATAATTTTCAAAGGCGGTGATGATTTACCTCGTCTCTTCCAGGTCTGGCTGGAAATCAGATTGTCAGCTGCCATCAGCACGCAAAGTCCTCAGGCTGCACAGCTCACGTGCTGGAATTTGTGCATTTGGAATCAAAGCTTTGCAGTGCTAGAAATGTCATTCTAGACTCCTCTTTTTTGATACTTTCTTTAGGAAAGAATTCCATTCAAACAGAAATGTTCCAGAGAACAAAAATGAAATGTCATCTTTTATATCTCTTAAAGCCTTATATTGTGAGGACGTACTACAGTCAGTATAACCCTTTAGACCGAGAAAGTTTCTGCACGTCAAGAATTTTACCATGGAACATTGTATATTGTCTTCTGTAAATGTCACTCTTTGTGCGCTCTTGCTGGACTGAAAGTGGAAATATGAACTCACATGAAAACGCCTGCATATTAATATTTCATTTGATGTTCCTAGTAATTATAATCAGGATTAATTCATTCAGTCTGGGAGCAGATACTTTGCACTATGGGAATTCTAAATTATTGATTTTTGAGTGTGAGATTGAACGTAGTCGTACCATACTGCTTCAGTAAAATCCAGAAAGGTGGTGAAGGTTTTGCTCAAAGGGGAGGAAGGGCATCCCCACTCCCAGTATTGGGAAGGACATCCCCAGTCCCAGCATCAGGAAGGACATCCCCAATCCCAGCATCAGGAGGGACATCCCCAGTCCCAGTAAGGGGACCACGAGCACTTCCAGTGCTGCTTCCCAGCACAGGGTGTATCCTTCTCCTCCCACCCTCCATTGCTTATCCAGAGCCGTTGGACCTCGCCAGCTCTCCTCAGCCCTGCATCCTCCTGGGACCTGCCTCCAAGGCTGCGTGTCTCCGGCCCCGAGGAAGAGGGCAAAGAGAAGGAAATGAGAGCAGCCTCCTCCTCTGGCAGGGCAGGAGCCCATGAAAATGCTTTGGCTCTCCAGAAAATGCTCTTTTCCGTCGATTAACTAGCAGAGACTGCCCTCCCAGCTTGGGCACACAGATGTAGGTGTCTGTAGTAGGTTGTAAGAACATTTCCTTAGCAGGTCTGCATTTTGGAAAGAAATCAGGAATATGTTGCGTGGCACAAAACTCTTCCTGCTCGATTCACGGCTGATGGGTTGCAGCTTCACGGCTTTCTGTGAGTGTCTTGGGGGAAAAAAGAAATCCTGAATATGGAATGCAGCCATTACAAGAGAAATTTCAATTTTGCAAGGGCTAGAAAGCAGCATTAAGCTATAATTAAAAAGTTATTGGAAACCTCCACAAGGCTCCAATTCAATTTAATTAATGCAGCTCTTCCTCCATCAGAAAGGCAGTAATCATTACAGTGGCATTTCAGAGGTTGCACAAATCTGGATTTTACCTATTTTGAATGCTAGATGTAATTATAATTTTCTCATATCCATCCAGCTTTTCTTAGCAGAAATTAAAGTTCTGCAAAACTGGACTTTATAGTGGGTTCAGTGTTACTCATTATTGCACTCGCCTAATGATGTCAAGGAAGAAAGTTTTAAAGAATTATGCACAAAAGTTGTTCTGCTTAAAAACAGGGGACTACACAACTTGTGCTGGTCTGCGTATTAAGAAAAAAAAGAAAATGGACTGTTGAAGCCAAGAATTAAAAACCACTGTTGATTAGCTGCATCGTTAGCAATCAGTGTGTGTTATTTTTCTGTCAGACCTCTTTCTTCTACAGACTTTCAGAGACGGTTTGGTAATTAGAAGAGCAAAGATGAAAAGGGTTTTGAAGGTCTATGGGTAGAAGCACTGTAATTTTCACGTTGCATGTGCTTTTCACATTCACCTTCGGGCCGCGAGTCTCAGAGCGGTCCTGGAGCGAACGTAGCAGCTGCTTTGTGCTGAAGTCAAGTAGCTTTTTTGGAGGAGCGCGTGAAACTCAGACGGGTCGCAGTGGTCAGTGCAGAAGGCTGGGGAGCTCCCCCTTTTGGACAATATGGTTTTACGTCTCTTTTGTACAGACACAAAGGTGAATTCTTACCATATCACGGGCTGAAGACGGAGAGCAGCCTTCCAAAAAAATGCACGCAGGGCTAGCCTTTGGGGAGACTTTGATTTTGAGCCCCGTGTACGCATAGCTGCGTTTCAGGCTGGGTTCTCAGGCAGAGTTCCACCATCCCCGTCTTCGGCCCTGTGCCGCCCATGGCTGCTGTGCTGGTGCCAGGGTTTGCGGAACGGGGTGAATACAACCTCCTAGCCGAGCCCGCGCTGCAGGAATCCTGCCTTGCGCTGGGGGAAAACAAGTCCGCGGTCCAACTAATGGTTCGCCATGGCTGAATAGCGTAACATTTCATCAACACAGAAAGCTTTCAAACAGAGGTTAGGTCTGTACGGTCTAAAACACCTCTCCTGTCACTGTGAGATGTCTTTTTTTTTTAATTTTTTCTTTTCTTTATAATTATTTAATTTAATAATACCTACTTTTTCATCTTTCTTATGCAGAAGATCCAATATCTTTTCTACAGGACATTTGTTGGCAAAGTTTTCCTGGTATGTTATTTGTTAAATGTTTCAAAAAGACCGGTTGTGATTCTTCTAGCAATTTTTCAGTCTCTTTGCAAATCAATTGATTTTAACCGAGTTTATCTAGATTATAATAAAGTTACTCAGATCTGAGTGTCGCACAGGTTGTAGTTTTGCTTTGTATATTTTTAAAATGAATAACATATGCAATTCAAAGATGGCAACATTTTCAGTAATTGTCTTTTTAGTAGAGTAGATATTCCTTAAGACCAGCAAATTGATTAAATCACTCTTAGCCTTGGAAGTACTTTACCTTACTAGGGAAATGTGTTGTAACCTCATATACACTGAATTTAGTGGGACCATTTTTTATTTCTTTCTCATCAGCATTACATTGATGCCAGAAAAGAACTGTCTACAACTTTGATGTGCCAGATCTATGAAAAAGTCGTTTTTCAGGTTACAATATGAATTTTTACAGTGTAACTGTTTAGAAAATCAGACACAATATTGTGAGAATTAAAAACCCTAATCATAAATAAAATATAAACTTTTGTTTAATTGAATTTGTCAAGAAATCTTAGCGAATAAAGTTGTTGGGCTTCCTTTTGCATTTGTGGTTTTTTATAAGCCCAGAAGACCTTATGGTATTTTCATCCTGCAGCTTTCCAAGTTACAAAACTGGAAATGTGATTGTAACTTATAAATGGAGCAAAGCATACCTGTCGTGATACGTTTATGCAAGCAATAGGTTCGCTAAGTAGCACATATTTTGGATTTCACATCTTAATTTATAAGCTTAGCACACATCTGAGTCACGTCCTACTGCTAGAATTTACAAATTGAGATAAAAGTATCCAATAGTCAGTAAGTTTTAATAAAAAGTATTCCCTTACACGGGTAGCATCTCCTGGAACTGTAACTTTTCTTTCCCTGTGCTATTCATTTGCAGATTTTGTTTTAAAATGAGTACATTCAGAGCAGTTTGCATTCAGCTCTGCTCACGTTGGTATAACACAGAGTGTCAGTAATCCAGGGCCGATACTTGCCGTCATTTTATTCCTGTCTAGATTCTAAATTACAGGAAAAACACTTTTCAATTCAGCATGATTTTTTAAATCTAGCAAAATAACCCAAGCTGTAATTTTTTTTCCTAACTAACAACATATCAGCATAATAGGAATTTGCAGCATGTTCAGTCTGCACTAAATAGGTTGATACATCTCAATGTAATCGGGAAAAGATTTAAAACTTGGCAAAGAAATATTCTATCCTCAGCTAACAGGCATACCGCATTTGCTTTCTCCCCAAGCTCTCCACGCGTGCGGGCACGTCCCATCGCAGCAGCGCGGTGGGTGGGGAACGGCCCCAGCCTTGCCTTGCTGGGAGCAGAGCTGCCAGATCCGGCTGGGAAGATCCAGTCTGCAGCTTGTCGCCATCAAAACGAGCGCAGCTGTTGAAAGTGCCAGTTCAATGGTACCTTCCTGTTGGGTCCGGTCTTGTTCATCATACTCATCCATGACCTGGATGAAGGGATAGAGTGTACCATCAGCTGGTGACACAAAACTGGGAGGGGTGGCTGACACACTAAAGGCTGTGCTGCCATTCAGCGAGACCTGGATAGGCGGGAGAGTTGGGTGGAGAGGAACCTCATGAAGTTCAACAAGGGCAAGTGTAGGGTCCTGCACCTGGGGGGGAATAACCCCATGCACCAGTACAGGTTAGGGGCTGACCTGCTGGAAAGCAGCTCTGCAGAGAGGGACCTGGGAGTCCTGGTGGACAACAGGATGACCATGAGCCAGCAATGTGCCCTTGTAGCCAAGAAGGCCAATGGTAGGTCTCCTGGGGTGCATTAAAAAGAGTGTGGCCAGCAGGTCGAGGGAGGTCATCTTCCCCCTCCACTCTGCCCTGGTGAGGCCACATCTGGAGTACTGTGTCCAGTGCTGGGCTCCCCAGTTCAAGGACAGGGAACTGCTGGAGAAAGTCCAGCGGAGGGCTAGGAAGATGATCAGGGGACTGGAGCACCTCTCTTATGAGGAAAGGCTGAGAGACCTGGGTCTGTTTAGCCTGGAGAAGAGAAGACTGAGAAGGGATCTCATCAATGCTCATCAATATCTAAAGGGCAGATGTCAAGAGGACGGGGCCAGACTCTTTTCAGTGGTGCCCAGCAACAGGACAAGGGGCAATGGGCACAAACTGGAACATGGGAAGTTCCATCTGAACATGAGGAGGAACTTCTTTCCTTTGAGGGTGGCAGAGCACTGGCAGAGGCTGCCCAGAGAGGTGGTGGAGTCTCCGACTCTGGAGACATTCCAAACCCTCCTGGACGCCGTCCTGTGCGACCTGCTCTGGGTGACCCTGCTCTGGCAGGGGGGTTGGGCTTGATGATCTCCAAAGGTTCCCTCCAACCCTGACCATTCTGTGATTCTGTGATTCTCTGATTCTGTAATTCCACACATAACTTTCTTTAATAAGAAAATACAAACAGCATTTATTGTTACTGCATGAAGAATATCAATACGCAGCCCTCAGGTTATATTTCCCAACATAATAAAGATAGATATTTGTTGTTGCCAGCCTCCAGGTACAGGTGTAGTCTTTCCTAATGAGCAAACCTGAAATACTGGAAGTTCATCTCAGGTTAGTAACAGTCAGCAAAGGTTTTAGTTTATTTCCAAGTATTGGTATTTTCCAAGCCTAGCACTGCTGGTATTTCCAGTATTTTTGATGAGTGTGTGTCATTAATTTATATGTACTTTGGTGCTTCAGTGAAGGTTTTATTTTCTTTTGTGGTAAAACCCTATTGTATTAGCAAGCGGGAGGTCTCTGTGCAGTAACTGGGTGAGGGGAGAAGAGCCCCATGCCCGGCCGTGCCGGCGCTGGGCTGCAGCTGGGGAGGAGGCGCTGCCATCGCCGCCAGACTGGGAAATGGCATTTTCCAGATAAACGTAGTAGGATAGAAGTGCTGCGTGACTGATGATGAATGTTGTGTCAATAGTTGTATCCACGTCTTTGTGTTTAATAGGCTTTGATGGACTTTTCTTCCATTAATTTGTCTAATTGCTTTTCAAATCCATTTATGTGTTTGGCTCCCTCAGCATCCTGTGGTAATGAGTTCCACAGTTTAATTATATACTATGTGAAAAAATACTTTCTTTTCTTTGTTTTGTACCTACTGTCTAATTCCTTTCTGACAACCTTTTGTTCTTGCATTTTGAGAAACAACAAATAATTTTTTTGCCATTCTGCGCTTTTGCTGCCATACATGATCTTCTGTACATCCGCTACACCCTCCTCTCTTTCCCAAACTGAATAGTGCTTTATTTTACCTTTCTTTGAATAGAACCCTCTCCAATTAGTTAAGCATTCTTGTCACATTTTTCATACCTTTTCTAGGTCTTCTAAACCTTCTTGAGATAGGATGCCAGATATGCAAACTGTGGCGCTCTCGTGGATTTTTATTGGCATAATGACATTTTCCATTGTCATCAGCGCCTTTCTGTATAATTTCTTCACTTTCCTTCTCCTCTCCTAAGCACTAAGCTGATGTCTAAAAGTACCCATAGAGACTCCATGATCCGGGGAAGGTTTCTGAGCATCACTGTCTTATTCAGTGACCCTTGGGGTTGTGTGTGTCGTTAGGGCTGGCTCGACCCCCGCGGCCTTTCCTTGCATTCTCGTGCGATGAAATTTGTAGGCTTTCACTGGAATATCTAGATTGTTCTTTCAAAATGTGTGATTTGTTGCTGTTGAGCGTGTGTGTCTGTCAGTGTTGGGTCTGGCATCCTTCAGCAGTGCGCTGGCTCTGCTGCTGGGAGACGTCCTTCCCCACCGAGCTCAGTGGTCACAGGTGATGTCCCCACAGCGGCTGAGGGCATGGGTGGACCTCCCGATCTCCATACCGCTACGTCTTCACTGCTCCACTATCTTACCAGCTAAACTGCTCAGGCCTCTTCATTAGAGAGCATACCTGGTGAAAATACCTTTGCTGTCTGAATTTAGGCATATTCAACATGTGCTTAAATAGAGGGTCCTGTAACCTGAGATAAGCAACATGCAAAGCACAGGGAAGTATGGTCAAAACGTGTGCAGTCTTCCCTTCCCCGGTGTTACAGGGATTTGCTGCGATACACACGGGGAACTAACACGGGCCTGAGGACCGAGCGAAGGTGCGTTAGCACTGGAAGTGCCCACAGGTCACACGGTGGATGGCTGTGTCACCTGCTCTCATAAGATTAAGCATTTCACACCCAATTATGAGTAATATTTTGTAATAACGTCAAATTACGTTGGGTTTCAAAGCAATAATGGAAAAAGGTATTTTCAGTACGTGTATGGGAGGAAAGGAGTGGGACTGGGACAGGAAAGGTGACTTCTGGAGGCGGTAGCAGAGGAAGAAGAGTCTGGCGCTGGTGGGCAGCGATGGGCTCCGCTCTGCGCTCCGTCGGGGGGTCCCCATCCCTCTCTCCCGCACAGCCCCGCTCCTCTGCACCGCTCCTCCTCCTCCGTTGGGAGGGCGTCTGTTTGGGTTTGCTTCCTGCTGTAACATGGATTGTTGAGAAATTGTGCGAGGGTCGGTCACGACTGTCTCAGCTTCACAGCGAGCTGCTTTGTCCGGGGTCTTGGCTCGATGGCTGAAACCAAACAAATCCTCATTGTGTTTGTTGTGTGCCGAGTACAAGCAGCAGAATCAGCTGTGTGTGCAATGTCACAGTACGGTTTTTTCAAGATAAATATAACCCTGCATGTTTATCAGTACAAATCCACTCTTTTCCTGTGTTTATCAGGTGATTTACCTCCTGGGTGAAACCTGGTAGCCCCTGTGAGGGTCCATTTAGGGGAAAAGGCTTGAAGGGAACGATCGGGGGGAGGCAAAGAGCTGCAGGGTAGCGGGGGGGCTGCATGTGGGGGTGCCCAGCGTCCCCCTGCAGAGCTGCCCACGCCGCCGGCACGGCCAGCCCTCCCTCCCGTTCCGCCCCTCGGAAGAAGAAGGGAAGGATGGCTCTGAGACCCACCTGCCCTCAGGGAGATCGTAATCCTTCAGCTGGGCATTTTTTCTGCAGGTGCTCCTTGGGAGGTGAAAGTATTTTTTTTTTTTTCTTTTAGAAAATCCTGCCTTTTGTCATAGGGAAACAGATCACGAGAACAATTACTTGCTAACAGAATAAACTGTGTGTGTTCATATGTATACATACATAGAGATACCCACGCAAATGAAATAAAAGCTATCTGTTGTAATAAATACAAGTCATCCAAAATCTTTAACAGAAATTTATCCTTTCAGATGACAAAGAAATTAAGATCAGGTCACCTAAAATGATGGGATTTCTGCCGAAACCCTTTAAATGCAGTGTATTGTCCCTAATGCGCAGGCAGGGTCAGTAAGTGCTAAGAGGTAAGAGCTACCTCTTAACAACTGATAAATACTGAAATTATTGTAATGAGATTCATAATGAAGTAATTGAGGGTTTTCTTCTTTCCTGTCCTGCTTAGATGAAAAGTACTTTGGAGACTCTCCTGTCCATTTTCTAGTGTTAATGGGTAGAGTGGAAAACCAGAGGTCCCAAAGCATGGGCTCTACATCCGGTCAAAATACTTCACCATGATGAACTTCGGAGTCTTTATTTTTTTCAAGAAATGTCAACGCTTTGCTATATTCTGAAACTAAGTTACTTCTTTAATTTGAGGAACTTCCTGCATAACGATAATTATGAGTTTGGTTGAAAATTCTCGTCAGTTTAATGACTCACTGAGACGGACATGATTATCTCAGGAAAGCACGTAATCTGTTATTTTAACTCGAGGATGCCTTTTAGCTTATTTGTTCTTATACCTGTTTTCCCCTACTCATCCATTACACCTTCATGAGTTCCTTCCGCTTGTCCATCGCCCAGCTAATCTAAACCAAACCACTAAAGGTCATTAAGGTTCCAGTTCGTGCCTTGAACGCAAAGGGCAGCGGGGCAAAGCCGACTGTGCCCGCCCCGGCTGCGAGTGCTCCCCCTGCCCTCCTTCTCCCGCTCCTTCGGGCCGCGGCTCGGCCGTGGCCGCTGGGCAGGGTGGAGCTCCTGGAAGAGCGGCTGGGAGGGTCGTGCACAGCCCCCTTTACCCCATTTTTTAATTATTCCGTGAGCTGGAGCATGTCTGTTTCCCAGCACAGCCGTAGGTGTCTCCGGTTCTGGAGGGCTGCTGTAAGCAAAGAGTTAACGGGATTGACTCCTGTTCCTAACAACTGTAAATAAAAAGTTTATTAAAACTGACTGCAGATGATGCAAATCTCTCATTACATGTTCCCAGGCAAGCAGCAATACGTAGGCTTACCTCATAGAGATTAGAGGCTAAGTTAGAGGGTAATTGTGTTTTGCATCCAAATGTAATAAGCTTCTACCGCTGGGGAGGGTGCAGACCGCCGAGCTCTGCGGAAAAGGCAACTGTTTTAGTGGAAGTGCTTGGATTCACCTACGCATCCCAGCAGCTAACCTTAGTTGAAAGCTTGAGCTTTTTATCTTGTTACCAAACTAGTCTGGTGAAATAAAGCAGACGAGAGCCACGACCTCGCTGTGAGCGCTGGTGGCTGGAGTCTGCAAGACACTTCGGACATCCGCACCGCTAAAAAACTCTGGTTTGTCTTTCCCCCTATTTTTATTTTGTGGTTTTCATAATTCTTTTTCATCCAAGTTAAACTGGAGATAGCAAACTTTGCAGGAGAAAAGGAGGCAGGACAAGACAATACTACTCCGAACTATATTTTTCTTCCCATCCTTTCTTCTCACGACGGCACAGAGAGGAGGTGACAGATGTACGGGTCATTTCCAACTCTTTGCCTTGAAGCTGAAGATTGTTAAGCCTCATATAGTAAAAGATAATTAGTAAAGTAAACCCCATTCTATAACCTAGTGAATACAGGGTAAAATCTTTTTGCCCTGTACCTGCGGAGGGACAGGTTATCCTTCTGCACTGTTTCTAATCTCTGTTTTAATCCTTTGCTACAGTTTGATCCTAATGAGATTAGAGACTTAAAGTCATTCAGTACTACATTATTTAACACACGAGACAACTTCCGTAACCATGGTTTCATTTGCCTGCCTTTTTCATGAGACAAGGAGCTTTCTTTTCAATAGGGATACATATATTTGTCAGGAAATTCTGATAAAGCCTGAATCTCATCTTGTTTATATCAGCGTAAAAACAAGATAAATCCATTAACAAAACCAACACACTTCTTGTATTCCAGTGTCCCTTTGAAGCGCCGTTTGGTCCATAACAAACGCTGAGAAGTATTATTCAGATGGGTATTGCAAAAATAGCCTGTCTACTGTCCCTGGGGGTTTTACATGTTTTGTGTCGTTTCTCAAGACAATTAAGCAGTGTGTGGAGATGTGCTGAACCGTGGAAATATTTTCACAAAACGCAATTTTCGGGTACCAAATGCGGGTGAGGGCAGGAGTGTGGCTTTGGCAGGCTGGCGGGCAGAGCGCGGCACTTCAGCAGAGCGCCCTGGACCCAATCCTGGGAGCACGCACCCTCTTCTGCTTCGGGCCCTCTCTCAGAAGATGTCACCCAGTACAAAGGTGTCTTAATCTGCTCTTCAGTCATTAAGGTGGCTTTCAGTCCAAGTAGGCAGGTTTACCCCGGGGTTGCAAGGCAGGCAGAAGCACACAGAGACAAAGAAAATACCATTTTTAAAAAGTCTTACTGACTTAAAATGTAAATGCATCAGTGCATGAAAATGTTCTCAGTCAGCGCCGGGAAGAGCAGTGAGCCTCGTGCTCCACGTGCCTGCCTGCTCCAGGCTGCCGGTGCAGCTGACACGCTCATGGAAATTAATGCCGTTGTACCTTTTGTAGGGACGGTATTTTGCTCTTCATCTTTTATTCTTCTGTATTAATGGAATTGCCATTTTCACATTTAATGCATACTTTTACAGCCAGAAAAGCACTTCTGGACGTTTCAGAATAACTTTATTTTGCTTTGCTGTTGCAGAGAAGAAAAACGTTGCAACTTCTTCCCTTCTAAATTTAAGATCAAGTCATAGCGAAATTGTCTTTTATATTGTTTGCAGCTGTTTACATACAGTCTGTATAGCATAACATAATAGCCTGTTTAGCAGCTGGGGAAGCAGGAGGGAGAAGAGAGAACACATTTATCTTGCGGAATTTAGACCAGCAAACTGAGGAAGCTATTTCAACCGTACGGGAGAAGGTTTAAAAGCACTGTAGAAGATAGGCGAGCAATTATATTCCAGTACAGGCAAAAGCACTTCCTCCCATCAGATTATGTGAGACAAGCAGAACCTGCCATGGGCTTGTAAAAGCTTAGCTAAGCTTGTTAAGGACAAGGAATAGCGCCTTTGCCGAAATCTTAAGTAAATACGGTTGGAAGCTGCCCAGCTCCGCGAAGACAGCGTGGAGTCACGGCTGCCCGGCGGCTCTGCCCTGTGGCCCTCTGCAAACACAGGCTCCCCGGTGCTAGGAACCACGTGAGCCTACGCACGTCTCCACAAGGCGATTCTGTCTGATTTGTATTGTTCTGATAACTACGTTTTAATACGTGAATTTACTGAAAGGGAAAAACATGTTTTTTGTGTGTTGGAGTAACCTTTGACAGAGGCTACCCACGGATGGTAACAGGTCATTAACTCAAACTTGGGTGTTTCCCTTAATATTCCAGAGCTTTCAGGTGCACTGACTGCAGTTGGAGCCTGCTCTAATAATAAGAAATATGATTGGTTTCCAAGACATTTGTAGTATATACGTTTTCAATTAGTGGAAGAAATACTGGTTAAAATGGCAAAAAACCCCAACCCAAACAAAACAAAACAAAACAAAAATGCAATGCATTCTATACGTAAGCTTGAGCTGGAAAATCAACAGGTGTAGTTAAGTGAAGTAGAATGAGAAATGCCAAAGAGACACAAAAATGGAAGAAAAGGGTATGTACGGCCGAGCGGGTGATCACGTGGCTGTGGGTGGCGCTGTGTTCGCCCGGTGCCGTGGTACCTGCGGCGGCTGTTGGCTGACTCAGGACATGGAAGGCTGAACTCGCGATCTGTCTGATCACTGCCGCCGCTAAGCCACTTCTGGTACCCGCTGAAGATCGAGGAGGGGTTTGGGCTGTTGCCTTCACAGAAACCAACCCAGGTGTTTTACTGGGGCTTGGGTGTGTTTACTTACTGTAGCAGTATTTTTAGACTGTAGCTGATGCCTTATTCCTGATTCTTTTCAGTTTATTTATTTATTGAGGAATGTTTGAATGAGAAATACGTATGCTTGAACATAAAACTGAAGCTAACCAAGATGTTTCTCCTGTGAAGGATCTCTGTCGAGTGTTCCCCTCCTAGCCCTAGGTGTTTCAGTGTCTGGCTGCTGCAGTCCTGGGGGCTGCTCAGGGGTCTAACATTGGGAGGATGATGTGAAAAGGCACCCAAAGGCATCGTCTCCAGGAACCACCACAACACCCAGCTGCCACTCTTCCCTCATGTCCTGTGAGGAGCACCACTACCACCCTCCTCAGGCTGACCATAAATCATCTCAGTGCTGCAAATTTTCTTTCCCTCTTGTTGAAGGAAATAACAAATTACCTGTAGATTAAAATCTGTGGTTGTGGTTCTGTGGTTACTGCTGTTGGCCTCTGCTTGGAAGACTTCACCTTGCAAATGAAGTGTCAGGAGGCATCATTTTTTTCCCCTTATTGTCCACAGAGTTCACGTGGTTATGGTTGGTACTCTGGGAAGTTTTAAAAGTTTTACGTGTCCATTCTCCAATTTTCTCTGCTTCTCTTATTTCATTTTTCCTCTAGGAAACAGAATTTCACTTGGCTAAGCTAAAATACCCTTTCTTATCTAGGTTGTTGTCCTACTATGTCTGGATATCGCTTCATAGGGTCTGTATGTCATTGTCTATATGTTATATTCATACAGTCATTTAGATTATTGCTTGTCTTTAGCAGGCTTTTAAAATTGTTTTTAGTCTCCAGCAATTGCACTTAAAGACTATTAAGGACTAATCTCCCCGGAGATTTCAGGACTCCCAACTCCTATTGGCTTGTGGCTCTCCACATGAAGTGTTTATTTTTTTGTAGTGCGGCATAATTTAAGAAGAACAACAGATTCTGAAATATTTACATGTAGGCATTTTCTGAAGTTGAAGATGTATAACAAAGACCGATCATCCAAGTATCTGACAACTTTCTATTCCTGAAGCGTATATTAGAATAAAAGAACACGGTAGATCCGGCCAGAGCTGTCAGATGCTGTAGTCTTTGTTAATGAATTTTTCATCACTGACATGTCAACCAAACATTAAGGCTGGATTTCTGAAATAATTAGTTGCAGTAGCTCTCTGGCACACTTTAGGATGCTCTCTTGCATTCTCCTTGTCATTCCTGGGGCAGTGCTGCTCTCCGGCCCATGCCTGTTTCTCAGAATTTGTGCCATCCCACCACTGTCCTGCTCCCAGGGCTCTCCAGCGTTATTGAAGGTCATGGCTGCCTTAGCAAGTCCTGAGGAATGTAGGAGAGGAGCTGGGGAGCAGAACAGCTTGCCCAAAGGATCCAGTATCCACAATACACCTCTTTCAGCTGCTGTATTTTGGGTGGCTGTGGTGCAGTCCCATGTGCTCTCGCCCATTAGCTGGTGGAGTGCAGTTCATGCCATCCTCAAGCATCTTGTCCAGCTTAGTTTCTTCTGGAAGCAGCCATGGTGCTCCATGACCTCTCTGTGGTGTGTACCAAGAGATAAAGAGGCAGTCTCCAGGACATCCTCTTGAGTTCACACCTGATCCATCTAATGTGGACACACATAAAATCTACCATAAACTATTGTCATGGAGTTGATTTATAGTTTTTAAGCCCTCAAGAAACCATTAATGATCATGTAATCTTATGTGCCACAAAGTCTGACTATGTAATTTTTTAATCCAGTCCACAATTTCATTTTCACCTAAAATATCTTTTTGAAAAGAAATCTGTCTTTACCTGAAGACTCCCATGTGACACAGGGAACATAGGATGAACTCGTCCAGTGTTAATTTAAACTGAATCTATCTTGAAATCTTGAAATTTCAGTCACTGGATCTCTATATATTTTGGAAATTTAAAAAGTCATCTCCTTTCAAAAATATTTTCCCTCAAGTAAGTACTTTTTAGGTCAAGTTATATCAACCCATTCTAATGACAGGTTGGGTAAAAGCTGACATATCCATTTTAGATAGGAGATCACAGGATTGCTTTTATCAGTGTGATATCACCTTAGCTTAGTAGTCCATCCAAATATACTTAATAACTTTGTGTGTCTTATCTGTATACTTGAAAAGAAAGAAAAAACATGGATTATCTGAAGAAAAGATAGAACAAAAATATTAATAATAAGCTGGAAGACTTAAAGCTCTTGAACTTAGCCTTTAGCCTTAAACAAAACAAAATAAAAAAATCTGTCTTGATGTGCTGACAGTCCTGAGTGGGAGACACGGACATCTAAGTGTTTGGCGTGGGCACCAGAAGAGAGAATAGCAATGAGGTAACTGAATGGAAAAATTAGGAACGTGCGTAGGTATTTGAGCTTCTGGAAGGAGCAGGTGAAGCCAGGGGGATTCCTGCAGGCTGCTCCTGTTCTCAGTGTCAGCAAGGCACGGGTGGGAAAACCGAGTGGGTCTTTTGTGGATGTGTTGTGTGAGCTCTTCCCAAAGTTGTTTTGGGCTCCCTAAAGAACACAGTCTCTCATGCAAGGGACTATAAAATGTGGAAGATGAGGAAAAGGCAGAGAGCAGGCAGTGAGATCATGTGTGTTCGTCTTCATTAAGAATTAGTGGTTATGAGGTGGTCTTGTCCAGTTACTGAGAAATTTTCAGCAGAGTTGGAGGCAGAAGCTCTAGCATGCCTTATGCTATAGGGACCATACGCTGTTGGAGGTTAATTTGATTACCTAATCTAATCAAGTTGTTTACACAGCTACCTAATATCTACTGATCTATTAGCATTAAAATAAGAGAATAAATTATGTATAAATAAAAAGTTATGTTCAAGTAAAATGAAGTCAGTAACTATTCTTTCCCAGTGATCAAAACCAATTAAAAAGTTGCAGTCACATGTGTTGCTGTTTTTCCATACAAGAACTCTCTAACATACCTTTAAAATCTATTTCAGTTCCAGTTCATGTATTATATTAATTCATTATAAAGCCTTTTCGTTAATTCACTTTATCTTTAAAGGCTTATGACTTTACAATTTTAATTAAATTTCATTTCATATACTACATTCATTAATATATTCCTTTAAAAGCATTTACAATTCATTGTCTTTATCCATTTTACAATTAAAAATGTTACTGTAGTTTCTATCTCAAAAATAAGCAGCAGCTGCCTCTCCAAGCAACACTAAAAAGGCACTGAAAAAACTCCAGCCTTATCTCTACATTTCTTTTTACTCCTCATATCCTAATCCGTGCTTCCAGAGTTGCCCGTGACTCAACAAAAGAGTCCTTTCATGGCAGCATCCCTGACCTTGCTAATTCTTCCCATTACCATAAGCTGAAGTACATTCGGTAAAGCCGTCAGTAGTCATGCAGCAATGGGAGGCTCATGTTTTTTCCAAGCAAAGAATTTATTTAGAGGATTGCTTCAAAAGTCTGCTTTTTATCTGAAACAGTCGTGGCTACTTTCAAACTAGGTATGTTCATGGGAAGCTCTGCTATGTTTGGGATGGCTGTACATTTGGTCAGGTCCTTACTAGGGCTCTATTTGCATTATTAATGTGTTTTTAACAACTGATGTATGAAGAGCAAGCTGAGAATATTTAGCAAAATTACTGTTCAAATGAGAGTTATAAAATTTCAGCATCTGGTAGTATTGCCAATGGCCAGCTAAAGACCTCCCACTAAGGCAAATCTGTGCAGACAACCAGAATTCTTTAGGTGGAAAATTAAGTAGAAAAGAAAGAAAGGATGTACAAGTCTTATGTTGGGCATAGGAACAAATACCAGAAAGAAAGAATGTGCAAGTCTCATACTGGGTATAGAAACTAATACCAGAATTTATAGGTAAATTTAAATACAGAAGGCTCTGCGGCTAGATGAAAATATTCTGGTTTTAATTCAGAATTTCAGGTTCAAATTAAAAAGGAAACCAACACACTTAGTTTGTCTAAGGGGTGCATAAAATCTCTGTACATGTGTTCCCGGTAGATTAGTTGTGCCAAGATGGAGAGGCTGATTGACATCTTTGGAAAATAAAGGAAGTATGAACTGCAGAACACAATTAATACCTCCAAATCCCATTAGAGACTGTCTCTGTATATCAGTTTCACTGAGGGAACGTGGAGAATGAGCTGCCGACGTACAGACCAGGTCACGGAGCAGCGCTATGCTTGGGTTTCTCGAAGGCGGCGGAGGACTGGCGTGCAACACGCAAGGTTTAAGGCGTCACTGCTCAGATTTGCCATCGGAAGCACAGTCAGGACCGGTACATTTGTGTCCCTGTACTTGGAGAAGTGGGCAAGCTGGATTTCCCACAGCCTTTGGAGGAGCGGTGCAGGGCTGCGCTCCCCTTCGCTGGCAGCCCCCTCTCCCCAGGGCTCAGGCAGCGGCCGGGGATGGCAGCTCCGCAGGAGCCTCTCCCCCCCGCTGGGTTCCTCATGCCCACCAGGATCCCGGTTGGAGCAGGGACCCCGCTCCCTGCCTAGGGACGTCAGCTCCCCCCGCTCTACCACAACCAGCAGTCTCCATCCGCACCCCAGCGCTTTCGCTTAGTCTTTCCTCTCCCACCGGTTAGTGCCTTCCTGGTGGTCCAGGTTGAGCCGCTGTATCGACAGGTGGGGATTAACCTTGATTAATCTTTATGTCTCTCATGATGTTTAAAACCTCACGGTCCCACTCCACGTCTCGCTGCTGGGCATTTTTGTGGCTTGCAGTGGCTCTCACCAAACTGCGCTCAGCTGCAGAGCCGAGGGACACCGGCTCCTTGTCCGTTATCCCGACGAGGGAAGCAGACACCGGTCTTGGTGATGGGAAACTGGGGTGGAGGGGAGCATGATTCTCAAATGTCCCTGGGAAAATATATTCAGCAAACAGAACCATTTTAAGGTAGTCCTTTTCTAAAAAAGATTCCCTTTCTTGTCACTTCTGATTATCTCGGCGTATAAACAAATGTTGATGTCGTGTTAGACACACACATTGCCTCAGGTTGCAGTGCTGAAAGCCTAAGAAGATAATTGAATTCCAACAGTGGCATCAATTTGATCAGTGCTCTAAATGGACATTCAAATTAGCGCCTTTCCTAGCATAGAATAATTATGCCAGAAATTAGAGATGAGATGCTGGCAAGTATTTGCATCATATTTTCAGCCTAAAGGGCAAAGCTTTTGTAATGCTAATATTCTACCTTGTTGAGTTTGTAAAGGTTTTGGTTCGTACAAGTTTTGGGTATGAATGCACGCATACCCTGGCAGTGAGTGCTCAGCAGGTCCCAGGTTAGTATCGAGTGGCACCACTCCACTCCATCGGCGGCGGGAGCACTGTGCTGACTTACACCACTGAGAATCTGTTTTCTGCTTTTTTTTACACTTCCGCTGCATCTTTTATTTCTGAAAAGCCACAAGAGCTTCGTAAGGTATTTTTCTTCCACATATCTAACTAGGTAACGCTTTCATCATTGTACTTTAGAATATAGTTTCTGTGCTTCCCCCTGTATTCATATAAGTGCAGAGGAAGACCTACACCCCGCTGTAGTGTAGGTACTCCTGGCGTATGCTCATAATTGTCCTTATCTGGATCTCGTTGAGGCTGAGGACCACCATGCAGACATGGATGATCTGGTCTCCGACACTTCTGCATCCCTGTTCTGAGGTCCTGTCCCCGTGGGAGTGGAGTAAAATGAGCAGATTTAGTTTTTGAGAGCTGTGTCAGACACCACGCACAGTCTGCTGTTCTCCACGGCCTGTGGGCTCTGTGATGTTTAGGGATGGCAATTACACTAAAACCTTTCAAGAGAGAATAATATGCACCCACAGTCACCCACTGACCACGAAGAAGTCATCTCAAACACAGTCTAATCTTTTATTATAGAATTGCAATCAATATTGAATAACAAGTAGTTTTGATTTGTGTTAATGTTAGTAAATTCTTCAATGTTAGAGTAGTGAAAATGCTATTAAATAGGTTAATGTGTTTGTTTGTCCTGTAATAAGATGTTTGATAGCACACAAGTGCTTGTGGTGCAACAAAGTGCATTTATTTGTTGTGTATCTCCAACTGCCTTGTGCCTGTTCGTGTTCTGTATTCTCCTCAAAACTGATAAACAGCTATTTCTTCGCTACATTGGCCTTTCAGCATTGTTTTGCCTGTGAAATTTTAGACTAATTTTGTTAGCTAACCCTCTTCCGTCTTCTTTGCAGTTAGGTACTTGGAGCTAAGGGGTCTATTTTTGCAGAAAGAAATCCATAAAACTAAAAAATAAAAAGAGATCAGAATTCTGAATGTCAAAATTCCACATGCCAAAAATACATAGTCTTTGTTTCTTATATTTATAGCTGTGAACATGTGATAACCTTTGTGAAAGGAAGAGGAATTTGAGGCATAAAAAGGCTAGCTTTGTGTGGTTCCTGTTGCAAGTGTTAAGTTACAATTATGATGGCGAGAATGTCTTTTTTTTACTTTCTTTTAAGTTGATGATATTGGACAAATCTGATTGACTTCATCCGCCTCTGAGAAGTGTAATAATCCCATGAAAATTCATTGGCTGGCATGTCTTATTGGTATTATGCAATAGAATATATGAATAAAATCATGTCGTGAAATATAGGAACAAATATAGGAAAAATGTGGCTCCGTCATGATAGCTACCATCAGGAGAGCAGTCACAGATCACGGAAAGCTCCAGCTGTGTCTGCAGGTCAGAGGACGTTCCATTAACCTGCAGCATTGCCAGATGTGCTGACCCTTGTTCTTGGGCGGTGTTGGGGTTTGCCGCAGCTGGGGTAAAAGTCATGGCCACTTCTGGGAAATAAGGATCCTTACTTTTTCTGAACTGCTCGTTTCTTTGTCTTTCATGCTTGACGGTTTAGAATATTGTTTACCTTTTCACAGCCTGCTAATTTTCCTTTTGTTAAAGGACCAAGGCGCTTTCAAGCTCTGCAAATATTATTTTATTAGTGCTCCTAATGTTCGTCTGATTTGAATATGAAAGCAGGCTGAAGGATGTTCAGTAAAATGCATGATTACAGCAGAAAGGCAGTGCATCCTATGCTATTGCAGATTTGCTCTGTTATAGAGTAATAACTAAATCGGTGACATTTTTTAGACTTAACCCTTCAGGAACTAATGTTTCTCCACCTTGGTGCTCTAATCCTCCGTCATTCAGCCTCTGCTTGGTAAAAACAGTCTAAGTCTGTTGTTTTGGGGTTGCTGCACTACCTTCAGACTACCAAAAATAATCATCTTCCTTTTTTAAACTTTATTATTGCTCAGATTCCTTCATTGTTACTATTAACAGTAATCTCTTGGGTGGAAGCAGGACCAAAGGGTGCAACCCTGGAGGTGCCCATGGTGCCTTGAGCCTGGAGCTCCCACGCGGCTGAGGCTGGAGCTCTCGGAGCAGGGGGAAGGTGGCAGTCTGGGACAGCCACCCTCAGCACGCCCTGTCCTCCGCCACCCAGCTTCCCCTCAAGTCCATCAGGTCTCTGATGCTGTGCCTCACCGCGCGGGTCGGCTGGTTATTTCTGTGCATCGTTGCAAATATTTTACGTTTTACAGTACAGAGCAAAGCTGTATGACTTCAGCCCAAGGTGGCCCACCAGTACCTTGCTCTTGAAGCCAGACATTCAAAAAGAAAATTTGAAAAAGGTCTATATTGTTAGGGCCAGCTAAGGAAAACCTCTCCCTGTATTTAAAATGGGATGGCAATTCAGCTGTTCATATCTATCTAATTAGAGAAAATGTCCACTGAAGTGTGATAGCACCTTAGTGGTGATGTCTGTGCTTGTGTTTAGATGGGGGAGTCACGTGCGATCACGAAGTTGTGGGTGCCCCATCCCTGGAGGTGTTCAAGGCCAAGTTGGACGGGGCTTGGAGCAACCTGGTGTGGTGGGAGGTGTCCCTGCCCATGGCAGGGTGGTTGGTACTGGATGGTCTTTAAGGTCCCTTCCAACCCAAACCATTCTGTGATTCTGTGATTCTATGAGTACCGGCTGCTGCCTGCACTCATGGGCTCAGCTTCAGTTGTGTAATTGCTGTTCACATGACTTAATTCCACAAATCCAACGATACTTATAAAAATGGGCAACTCACATAAACAGGATTGTGTGGTGTGTGCCCCCTGCTGCAGCTCCTGTGAGCGGAGGATGTGGAGGAGGTTGTCTTCTCAGACTGTAGAGTATTTGCTGGAAGATTGATGGACTTCATGTTTTTGACTTAATTCCTTTTGCGGCAAAGCAGGATTGAATTGTTTTACTATAACTCTCAAGTGGCAAATTATTTCAACAACTCCATGAGCAACCACATTTGCACAGTCTGATTGGCTACCCTAAAGGCAGAACCAATTTAATTATGCTAATATGCTAATATGCACAGAAATCCGGGCTCACCTTTCGAGACATCAGAATACGAAGTCCTTTTAAAGCAATGAGGTCAATGTGGTCAGATTTTATGTTAAAATTGATGGGGGACAGGTCTGTAATTGTCAGATTTAGCAAGTTAGCGACATTCAGATGTTTCCTAATAGCGATGAAGCATTTCATGAGACAATAAATACCGTGCTGAGTATAGCGATCACCATGATGGAGTGTAGTGAGGCTCTGGAAACTTTCCAGAAGATCAGGTTTTGCATCATTATGTGCAATTCCTAGCAACCTAGGGAAAATTATCTGAATATCTTTTCGTTAGAAATTCAGTATAAAAATATCTTGCTTGCATTGCTAATAAAATGTACCTGTGAATATACACTTTTTCCTCGGGTGTATATTTTAGAGCTTAAAATGTTTTTGTAGCTTTATGGCACTTCGTGCTGAGAGGTGTTATTTTATGTGATAATATTCTGGTCAAAAGGAAGATTTGATCCTAAGATTGAGTAAAGAACTATGAGTGCACTAGTGATGAGAACTCACTTCAATTGTTGAACATTTTATTTAAAATAAAATTGATCACTGTCATTTATTATCATATACAGGTGCTTTAAAGTCTTGAGTATTGATTGAAAAATTGCTTAGCTATTAATTTTGAAATTTACATGCCTGAATGGGATTACCCCACTGCCTTTGACACACGTGAGCACGTATGTCCCCCTCCTGCGGTTGGTGCTTTTGCACTAACTTTTAAGATTTGAAGACAGTCCATAAGAATTGGGATGTCTGTATTGAAATGAACTGCGATGGAAGAAGTGGCCAGTCTGTGTTCGCACTACGGCTACCGATTTCTCATGTAACCTCAGCTGTGGGCAAATCATTGTGCCTCTGTTTTGCTAGTGGTGAGAGGTGGAGAAGCCATAAAGTCAGGTTGTGTTAGTATATGTCACGTTTCCCAGTAAACCCACACCATCCACTAAACCCTAATAGACCTTACTAAATTCTGCCACGTACAGAATAATGTTTTACCATAATTTTTATTTTCACATGACACATTTTAAGAAAATAATGGGCTGAACTATCCCAGGGTACACCTAGGGCTTTGAAACTGTCAAGCAAACTGTCCGGAGTCGCCTCTGTGAAGCCCTCGCTGATGGTCATGGTGTTGACCGTGGCAGTGACCTGGGTGGACAGACACCTCCTCAGCTCCGCCGTTAGCCTGCTGCGAGACTGGCTCAGCTTCTCTCTCCAAAAAGTGGACATGGAGACACTCATGTCCTTGGCAAGCTGCCAGCCTCGCTATATGGAAAATGCCGCGCTTTTGGTCCTTGTTAACAATAACTATAGTGAGGTGAGAAGTGGTGCTCGTGCACGTTCAGCCTGCCTGTGCTGCTCCACGTGCTGTAAACCTGACCTTGGGCTGCCTCTGCTGTCCCTCCTAATGGAAACTATTCCAGTCCCTTTAATCTTTTCATTTCCATGGGTTTTTTCTAAATTTTCTGGTCCCCCTTCCTGTATTCCCATTGCGGTCAGTGGGTGAGAAGAACCGGGTACGGTATTCTGCGGCGTAGGAGTTGATTGTGAAAGAGAAGCTGAAGCATCCAGGAAAATGTCCATTTTTGAGTACTACATCACTGCTTAATAGTTCACATCTGGAAGATGAGACGCAGCCCCGCTGGACTCCTGCTTTCCATGAAATCCTGTCTGACACATCCCTGTTTCATCTTTGCTGTCCCTCTGCTAATCTTTGCTGTAGAGAAGTGCTGTTCGTGGAGTGTCACCTGCTCATTCTCCTGCTGAGCAGCATTTCTGTTTGACGAACCCCAAAACCGGCCGTGGGTGTCTTCTGTGATCTCAGTGCTTTTCCTCCCTCCCGCTCCCCGTGAACGTCCTCGCTCCCGCTGGCTGCTCGCTCGCCGTCTGTCTGGCGCCTTGTGCGGGGCTGGCGAGCAGAAGACCTCTCAGACCGACGGCGCACACCGCTATTTCCTCTGGCTCTTGTGCTATTTTTCATCCTGTTCTTCTCTGTGGTGCCTGAGCTCTCACCAGCACGTGCTGAGCCAAGATCGGTGTTTGCTGAGTTGATCCAGATCACCTGAAGGGGATTTGTGACAGAGCAGAAGAACTTATTGGTAGAAAACTGCATCTCTTTACCCCCTTTGTTTCCCTTTTAAAATCCACTGTTTTGCAAGATGTGTGACACATCTTCCATTGTTTATCTGTCTGCTTTTAGTGCACTTAGGAAAGACTTACCATAATTGCTATCCCAAATTTGGAGTTGAAGCAATTATAGTAAACCCATCTCTGCCAGATCCCCCTCACCCTCATTAAAGATGACTCTTCATCAAAGGATCCAACGGAGAAAAGTCAGAGAGAACAATTACACAGGAGATTTCTCTAGTGCAGATGTCACACCTGGGCAAGTGCCGGTGCTGGTGGACCTTGCAGGAAGCCCTTGCGGAGGACACACACCTAACAAAGGCGTCGTCGTGGGAAAGCTATGAAGTGTGAAGCTGGTCTGTGAGCTCCCTTAGATCCTAGACCCCTTCCAAGAGAGCTTTTGGATTTACAAAGACTGACCAGAAGTGAATCGGTGTTCATTGCTGAAGGGCCGGTAGAGTGGTCCCATCCCTCTGCACGTGCTGGAAGATGAGTACGAGCAGTCTGCCAGCGGAGGAGCGGGGCAGGTTGCAGAAGATTGTCTTTCAAAGTGGCAAGGTCATTGATGACTTTAAGCAAGTCCAGATGTCAAAGAAAACCATGCAGTCTCTTGATTACTTGAACATGAAAAACACACTTCTGCCAACTGCGGCTACGTGCAAGTCCACCATTAGAGACTAATCTTAAATAAGTATTTCCATATTTATTCTTACCATCATCCCTGGGGACAAGTGTATGAGCCAACTGAGGTGTTGCTCATTGTTCGTCAGTGATGGGTGGCCTGTGCATGGCGGGGAACACTAGATGTGGGAACTAACCCATTTTGTATGACTGAATCTGTCCCCTTGCTGCGGGAGCTAACCACGCCGGAGAATCCTTGGCAAATTTGCAGGTCAAATTTGCATTTTTTCTCTTGCTTGCAAGCAGAGGCAGAACTTGACTTTCCACACTGGCTCCATATATTTCACCTGAATTTGTAAAGTCTTCACCGGCCACAGGGCAAGCTGCACTGGTGCTATTTACTCTAATTTGTTTTCATGAACCTAACGTAGCTCCGGGCCCCGGGCTCTCAGTGCAGTGCATTTTCCAAAACCGACTCACATCATGTGGCTCTCTTTTTCTTTAAAACAGCTATTTTTTCCTTGCTGTGGAAACCCATTACAACATAGCATGTAGCAAAAATTCTCAGAACAAGCTGAGTGCAAAGAGGAACAGCTAGAAATAATACTATTTTTCTTAGCTTAGTAATTTTCTGTATGGCACTGATGGTGTTGGAGCTGCATGTACGTATATTTAGCAAGTCCATCTGGAAGTACATCATGGGAATTCTGGCTGAACAAGGAATTCAGGTTTTGGGAATCGTATCTACCTTCATTTTCAGCCTGGCATGAGTGATTTCAGTGTCTCTGGGTTTGTTTTTTTCCCCCCAGATTTTGTTTTGTTTTGGTTTTTTGTTTTACCTATCATCAAACCCCCAGTTTTGTAACACTTCTCCCCAGTCTTTTTTGTTATTTTCTCCTTTGCTGCATTAAGATGCAATTATGTACTTTAGCTAATTGCTAGTTACTTAATGTCAAAATGCATAATGTGTCTGAAATGTCCTCTATTTTTCTCTATCAAAATCATATGCGGCAGAGAAAAAATGCAAGCTATTAAAGGGTATGTCTTGTCAAGAATTTACCTAAAAAGCTAATTTTTTCCTGATGGAACATATATCACATTTTTGGGTGCACTGTTATGATTATAAGCATTTAAAATGTATAAACTGTTTCTATTACATATTCTTAGTTCTTGAGGGACTTTACATGTAGGACTTATTTACTCAGAATTACAAATTCACATTTGGTTTGGCACACACTTAGGGGCTGATATAGCTGGAAACATTTTGACAGACTAATGTAACTGGACAGCAGCAAGTGCCAAAAAGCATTAGGAAAATGGAAATCTGTTCTGTTTCACAGCTGAATTTACCCTTTTATAGACATGGAATGTGTTTGAATATTTTATTTCAAATATGCGTGAGGTAGGTGGAAAAAGGTTTAAATTAATAGATGACATAATTAATGGCAGATGTAATAATGGCATGCCTGGTCGAAATGTGTTTTCTTCTTTAAAAAAGGAGTTTTTCTCAGTTCATATTGGAGGACTGTTGTACTTTCATTTACGAGCTCTTAAATCACATCATTTTTGGCACATAAAAAGTTATTCTAAAAGAAAATTGAAACATATAGAGTCAGCGTTTGGGTGAGGGAATGCTGGAAAGAGTGGTCCTGGAGCAGTTTGACATGGACTGTTTTGCCAAGAATACATAAAGAATAGTTTCCTGCTTAACTGGAAAAATATTAGTTCTTCATTTAAATAAACCCTGTGTCATAGTACAGGTAACGGGAGGCAATTTAAGGCTGGGGGAAAAAAAAAACAAACCTAAAACTCAAAGCCAACTTAATTCCATTTCTGGCGGTTTACTTCCTACCTGCTGTAAATGCTGAGTCTCAGAAAGTCGGCAGGGCTGGCAGCAGGTAGTTCTTGTCATGTTCTTTGACTTGGTTTCTCTGGAGAGAGCAGTCCTTCAGAGATCTCTTTAGTTCTGTGGCTTAATAAAAAAATTACAGGAAACCATCAACATTTGGCATTCCACAGCTTTTTCTGTTTGAATTACTAGTTCATGAAAATTTTAATGAGCAACCTACCCAAAAACATAAACCAAATTAAAAGCCCGCGGGGAGTGTGTTGTGCTTCATACCTCCCTCCATTCAGCTGTACAATATTTGCTAATTTTGTGAATGTTTGGCATCAGAAAATAATAATGAAATGTAGTTTTGTCTATAGTTTTCTGTTATATCCACTATGTAAAGGAATTATTGAAACTACAGATAAGTAGTAACATGAGGAAAAATATTAAAAATATTCATAGATCTTGCAATTTGCCTCCTCCGCTCGACTTCTGATCAGCAAATGTGCCAGCAGGGCTGTTTCTGTCCCCTCTTTAATTTCACGATCTCTAAGCGCAGAGAGGAGCCACCCACGCAGGGTGTGACAAGCCTCTGGTCCGCAGGGGCACACCTCGAGGCTGGTGTGGCATGGGCATGGTGCAACACCTTCCCAGCTGGGAAAGGTTCAGGAGGTCCTGGGACCTCTCAAACCTCTCTGCAAAGTACTTGGCCAACCCACTCCACCGCAGGACAAGGTCAGCCCACCGTGGGCTCCGGCTCCTGTCCTGAACCCTCCTGTTTAATGTTCACTTTTTGCAGTGAGACGTTGGCCAGTTAACTTCCGCTGACGCCCACATCTGGGCCAGGTGTAGGAAGACGATGACTCCATGTCCATTGGAATAAAGGGCACCCATGAAATAAGTAACACACAACTTCAATTTCTTCAATGTTGTAGGACTTTTCAATCCTACGAAATCACAAAACATTACTTAATGAGACCAAGGTATGCACTTTGTCATAGACAGGCAGGAAGGATGTAGTTAAAATGATGAGAAAATGAGAAAACCTAACAGCCTGCTTCTGCAGTCCTGGTGGCTCTCCGTGCCGTCCCTACGGCTGTCTTCTCTGTTTTCCCCATCTTGCTTATTTCTCTTTCAGGCTTGGCATGCCCCCAAGGAGTGTTTGCAGTTTCCCTGCCTACCTTTCCTCTGTTTCACTTGAGCTCTCATCTCTTCCTCCCCGGCTTATTTTCTATTTCCAAGCTCTTTTTCTTCCTGCCTGTTTTACTTTCTCATTAAACTTGTCTTGGCTCTCTCCAGACTGACCCGGCATGTTTGGTTGGCAGGGTACATTTCACTGTGCTGCTTTTCGTCTGCTTCAAGTACAAAAATATTGATATTTACAGAGCTTGTTGTAAAAATCAATATTGCACTAGGCAGAGCAGAACAGCTGCTGTGTTGTAAAGCCAGTCCTGTCAGCCTCAAAACTGATAGGGTTTTAAGAAATCGGGAGAAGAGTGAGCAAATCTATGTTTATGAGTTTGGTCTGGAAGCACCGCGGTAGCGTGATGCGATTTCTTGTCTTGCTTGCAGAGAGACGTGTTTATTGTGGAAAAAAACCATTCTGCAAGGGTCATTTTTGGCTAATGTGGGAGCACTGGTATACGTCACCTTCAGTTCAAACTTCAGTATATATCCTCTTGAAATTGTGGCTATTAACTGTCTGGTAATTCACACGGGAGAAAACCATAGAATCACAGAATAGTTTGGGTTGGAAGGGACCTTAAAGACCATCCAGTTCCAACCCCCTGCCATGGGCAGGGACACCTCCCACCAGACCAGGTTGCTCAAAGCCCGGTAAATCAAATTAGTAAATTAATTAACTCATAGGTAAAGCTGGTTGTAGCTGCTCCTTTGCTTCAGAGAATAAAATTTTTTAATTTTTTACTATTAATTTTTACTATTAATTTTTTACTATTTTGCAAGCAGGAATATTGGCTCTTACAGAGCACATCTGGACCTTGGACCATGAACAGTCCAAAGGATTATTAGTATTATCAACAGGATAATACTAACAGCTTGGAAACCACTGGCAAAAAAAAATTCAAAGTGATTTTTTGCCAAACAGAACAAGACCGCGACTGGGAGCTGCTGGTCGGCTCCTCGGCCAGCGCCAAGCCCTTTCTCAGGCTGCTGCTTTCGGGAGTCGTGAAGTTCACCCTCTGCACTTTGGAGCACTCGGGGGAGGACCAAGAAAGGGAACTGGCTGGCATTCAGTTCACAACAAATAAAGTGGGTTTTTCTGGTGGCACACAAGCTGCCTTTTCAATGTGGAAGAGGAGAGACAAATCCTTTCTGCAAGTGTTATTACCCAGTTCAGACTGGGGTTTAAGCATTCGCTTGGCCCCACGCAGCTGAACAGTCTCTAAACCAAACTACGTGTAATTAAGTACCTTAATGAAATGTAATATTGAGACTGAGATGATTTCACATAATTTTGAAATATTAAATTGCTTAAAAATTAATCTTTGGGGGGACTTTTTTGCCTCTAAGAAGCGTTTCTTAAGCAATTTTCTAACTTCAGGACTCTGTTTTCAAAAACCTTCCTTTTACATGCCAGAGGAAAAAAGCCAGTAGTAAACAAACCCGTGAATTGATACTAATGCAAATTTCTCATGAATTTCACAGCCTCATGAACCTCTTAGCTCTTAAAAGCCTTTGGAAACTTCTTCATCCTGGTTTTATTTGGCAAATTACAGTCAATTGTATCTCATGAATTTCTATTTTCCTCAGCACTAGCTTGCTGCCCACAGATGTAATTAGAGGGACTTCCTTTCCTGGGGAATTTGAAAGCTTTAGCCATCATTTCTGTTCCTTGAAATACGTTTTGATGTTTTCAATAGAATATGTGTTTTCATCTTTAAGCTTAAGTTTGGTCAAAACAATAAAAACATTGCATTTCTTCCCCTTCTGTATTATTAATAATTATCTAATTTTCTATTTTCTCTAGTAGCTTTCTCGTTATTTAGTGAGGAAACAAGTTTAGGCTTTTTTTCTAAATATCATTTAATAAAACTTCGGAAGTCAATTCTAACGAAACACAGGAAGGTCCCTCTGGACATCAGGAAACACTTTTCACTGGGAGGGTGACCAAGCGCTGGCACAGGTTGCCCAGGGAGGTGGTGGAGTCTCCATCCTTGGAGATATCCAGAAGCCAACCGGGCACGGTCCTGGGCCACCTGCTCTAGGGGACTGGACCAGATGAGCTCCAGAGGTCCCTGCCAACCTCAGCCGGTCTGTGATTCTGTGAAAATGCTTTACAAAATTTTTAGCTGGTGGGGATATCAGCAGCGGATGAGTCCCATTAGTAGAGGATAGAAGCAGCTTGATTACTAACTTCAGTGATGTTGGGTTTTCCAATGTATTTTAACAAAAGGCTTTATGACAGGAGCTAGGAATTTACATGGACAATTTGTTTGTTTTTCATCCCCATGGGAAAAGGTTAATTGTTGATGAAACATGATATTTTTTTTCCCCATTCATATCCTAGAATTTAAAAGGAGAGGGAGAGCCTGGTCTCTGAGCAAATCCTTAATAATTACTAGTATTGCAGCATACAAAATTCAACCTTCGTAATTTGCGAAATAAGTCCGTATTTCTCCACTTGAAGCTGCCTTAGGGAAGCTTCAACTAAGACATCATTTTTTTCTTAATTTTTCTGAAATATCTATATTCAGGGATAGGTTCTTCTTGCTCATTCGAGACACTTTATGAAAATTAGATGAAAGTGCTCTAGCCACACTTTCCAGTCTACATTATGAAAATATGATTTATACAGAACTGTTCCCTTAGGAATCAAGTCTTTAAAGTAATAGAAACTTTTTTAGCATTTTACCTTTCTGGACACGCCATCACCTTGTGGTTGGATCTTGTTAACGCAGGAGCCTCTCAGATATTTCACTAATTCCCTTCATTATTCTCTATAAAATTTGTTTGCAACTGCAAAATATTTGCTGCAAATTCTAAGCACTTCAAAAAATCTTAATTATTCACCAGGATGTCCTACCCTATTCTCTGTGAAGCTTCCACAACTGGGATTTTTAAATCCTGAAGTAACTTGAATGTCTAAAATCTGATTAGTTGCTTTCTATCTAAGGGGTACACTCAGTAGCTGGCATATTACTGTCAAGGAGCTCGGTGTTTGGTACTTAAAAGCAAGATTTGTTACGTCCTTAGCTAGACTTCCAAAAGTAAGCGGTGACAGCAGAGCCTGGCAAGCTCGGAAGTGCTGCGGGAACTACCAGCTCCATCAGTAAATACAAGGCTGGTACAAGAATGAGAGAGATCTGCCTCAGATTTGTACACATCTGTACACAGATTTGTATTTAATTGGATGTGTGAAGGACAGATGCAAAGCTTGTCTTTTCTAGATTAAGACGAGGGTCCTTGGTGGACTCCTGTGGCACTTCTGGAGCATGTAATTTGAACAATAATTATGAATTCTAAATGTCCTTAAATTAAAGAAAGAACAGGTAAAATGTAGATAATAGTTAACCACTATAAAAATACTACCATATGTTTGGAAACGGCTTCTCTGATTTGTTGATGTTTTCTCCTTTCTATTTGGATCTATTCTATTCTATCTGCTTTATTCTTTTTTCTGATAAATGACCATGCTGTGTATGATGGAGCTAGCTTCTGTCTAATAACTGTAACGCATTGTTCCAGTGATAGCCGTTCATTGGTCACTCAATATTGAAGAAGGATTGCTTGGATTTTTATAGTCCTAAGTACTCGCTAGGAATAGAGTCACATTGAAATCATCGTGGAGTTACAATTCCTACTGCAGTAAGAAGTTTGGGTTAGGTATGAGGCATAATGTTGTCATCTACAGCAAAAGGAATTTAGGAGGCTGTGGTTTGGTTTATTGCATCCTCTGTTGTTCTTTGAGTCTTAGAGGGATGATGGAAGAGTCATCTCTTTGTGTTCACTAACACGACCCTTTGGCCACTAGCCATGATACCTTCTGATATCTTCCTTATACATCACATAGGAATCCAGTAACATAATATGAGAGTGGAAGAACATTTAAATTATCATCATCTCACCTATTTCAGAAAACATGTGCTTGGGAGACACGTGGTAGTAAAAATACAGAAATCCCGCACTGGCTGTCGAATGCAGAGCAATACTTTCAAGTAGGCTGTGAGTATAAGTCACTACAGCCTGGTCGGGGATTAGATGGGCACATAACTTTATAAAAAGAAGATTTGCAAGGTCCAGGGCAAGTTGGCCCAGTGTTGAAGTCACCCCTGCTCTGAGAGGGTGCTGAGCTGCAGGAGGGTGCTCTGGGGAGCTCCAGTCCCCTCCAGCCCGAGTTGGCTCTGGGATTTTTGGGGTTCTGTGAAAGAGGAGCTCTCTGTTGATACATGCTGTCTGTCGGGCGGCTCCAGGCAGATGCCTGCGACCAAAGGAGGTTGCTCGTATAGGCAAAATTCTGTTTTCTCCCACTCACTTGAGGTTGCCCACTCTTCCTCTTGCCTTCCGTTGTGTAGCACGAGCGCTGCTTCTGCTTCAGCTGGCTCTGCGGTGAGAACCGGGCGGCTCCACACGCGCACCCTTTGCTCCTTGCCAGTTTTCACCACCTCCCTCTCAACTTTTGACGTGCCCTTAGATGTCTCTGCAGCCATCCTTTGCCTTTGCCCCTGGCCCATCCTGTAAGTTTTGGGAGCCAGGAAAGGCAGCGTCTCTCCCTTTCGTAGTGCAATTTCAGGCTGGTGTGAGAAGTTGCGTGGGTCTCGGCCAAGGAGCTGCCAAGTGGGATGTGCTGGCAAGGCTAGGGAAGAGAAATGGGACTTGCTTGCAAAAACAACTTTAAATTGAGAACTGGCAGAGTTCTCTCCAGAAAACTCCTGGAAATGGAGAATCCATTACTTCCTTTGGCTTGAAAGGGCTTTTGATTTGTGAGAAAGGCAGGTAAATACCACTGTTTTAGTGGAAATGGGTGACAGGAGGAAATAAAGTTTTGTGGCAGTTCAGGTAAAGAAGTTTGACATTTGGATGGTTTTATGCAGAGAAAAGTTTTTGATGTGCTGGTGCTATTTCAGGATTTGTTGAATTGCATTTTTAATTATTTGTCAAGGGCACCTGGAGTCTTGAAATGTATTATTTTATGTTTTATAGGTTGAAATCTAAATAAATAAATGTGGTTGAGAGCTCAAATGAGTGTCTGCACAGTGTGCAACAGCAGTTAAAATGCTTTGGTGCATTAAAAGTACGGAATATATTACAGCAGCATATTGAACAATGGTACATCTCATCTGGGGCGACGCATTCAATTTTGTTTGCCTACCCTAAGCTATAATTAAGATTGACAAGGTTATCCCGAGAAGGAGAATAAATATTACAGGAATTTTAGATATGTTGACATATGACTAAAGAACTGTAAGAAATTAAATTTCTGGACAACAAATATGAACACAATTAAGACAAGACAAC
Source organism: Burhinus oedicnemus (assembly GCA_008921705.1). Lineage (NCBI taxonomy): Eukaryota > Metazoa > Chordata > Aves > Charadriiformes > Burhinidae > Burhinus > Burhinus oedicnemus. The sequence goes on along the minus strand of VFFE01009081.1, from coordinate 665,718 downwards.
TTCAGAAAATGTAGGGAATATTAGTGAAAAAATACTTGGACTGTAAGGTCTTCAGCTGATTTTTGTACCAGTTTGGTGGGGTCTTTGTCGCGCTGGTCCAGCGGCTCCTGCAGCAGAGCGGGGTCCGGAGGAGCGGCACCAGCGCAGATACCAGTAGCGGCAATAATGGAACTGGTGTTGACTGGGACGGGAGACCAGATTGACAAGTGCTATGAATAGGTTGTAGAAGGGCTGGGTTTTTTCATTTGTTGCTCTGAACAAGAAAGAACAAGTTTTGGTCAAAAATACTATGAATATTGCTGTTATGAATACCCTAGGAGTTCGGAGCTGCCTCCCTGCCGCGAGGCGTTTGCCCACTGCACGGCGCAGGGCACGCGATGGCGCGTCCGGAGCCCGCTGTCGGCCCTGCTGGCACCGCGGCCAAGCAGGCGCGGTGACCGATAACTGTGGGATGAAGTGTTCTCCAGCTGCAGCAATTTCAGTCTCTGCCCCTCCTGACACCCTCTCAGCAGAGCAATACGTTCCCATTATTTTCTGCGTTAGCCACCTCTGCAGCCGTGCTAGGGATTCCCCAAATTTCTATTCCCAGGCGCACGCAGGCGGGTGATACTGCTCAGCCCTTTAGACAGCGGCCGGCACTTATCAGACGGATGTGGAAATGTAGCTCCCCATGTCACTGCAGCTCTTCTCTCCTCCATCTGCTCCTACTCGTCTCTCTAGCTTATCTGCTGCTTCTCTTTTTTGGCCATAGCCAGCATCACAGACTAAATCTTTCATTCCTCTTTTCCCCTGGGGCTAACCACCTACATCCTATTTTTAAGATCTATTTTCAGCTCGCTCTAGCAATTAACATGCGATATTGCAGTAAGTCTGGGCAGCAAAATTATTGGGTCATTTCACTGAAATGTCCATTATAGATAAATATGCAATCAGGCATCTGTGGTGGTGCACGCAGTCAGCCCTCCATTATCCGCCAGTACATGGATAGCCGTAAACACACTTCTGGACACACAAACAGAATTTGTATTAAAAATATTGGAAATAATTAAGTTGAATTCTTCCCTGCGTATAACCACAGGGCTTTCACTGGAGTTAATTTGGGCTGAGTATGTGTAACAGTTAAAGGCTAGGTCATTATTTTTTACAATGGTCTGCAAATATGTAATTTATGTGCAATTATGTACATAAATTCTCTATCTTCTACTAACAAAACCAGCAAAGGCTAAACATGCTTACTGTTAAAAACTGCGAGGAGCCAATTCTCCACTCTCTTTGCAAGTGATGCCATCCCTTTAAATTGATAATGTAAACCTCCATCATCAGGCCCCTTGCTCGGATTCCCACAATATGTGTAAATTTATTGTCAGCGTGTGTCAGCGTCCCGTCGACACTCGCGCTTCCCTCCCACCCAACGTGCGCGGTGACTTGGGGTGCTGGGCAGGTGGATGGGAGGGGAGGTGTAATCCTGCCCCCCAGCTGGGCAGGATGGGGCCAGCCTCCCCTCCCGCGGGAACACAGCCCCCCCCCCCATTTGATTAGCCCGTGGGAGTAAGAGCTTGGTTTCCCTGGACCTCAGTTCTGCCACTCTGCCTTTCAGCTTTTGGGTCTCTTCCGCTTACTCGTGAATTTTCCCCCAGGCTCCTCCATGTAACTGAACCAGGGGCTTTGGAGAAATGGGACTGACATATTTTTGCCCGGAGGAGTCAAGCAAGCTCTGAAATTTGCAGGATAGCGGTCTCTTTTGATTAATCAGATTTTATACAATATTTATTACTTTATTTAATAAATGGAAAAAAACAATCTTATTGCAGGTACCTCTATATCATCACAGTGAAATTAAGATTTTTGAGATCTGAAAAACACCAATTGTCTAGCAGAGCACCATCCTGAAAAATGTGTGTAGTTAAATGAAAATAAATTCTGTATATGATAATAACAGCTGGGTTTGGTCCATTTTCTTGATGTTTTCTCATCCTTTTAGGCAAAGAAAATGTACCGTATTCAGGATATGACTACCCACAGCTTCAGTCCCGTATGAGTTTGAAGATGACTATGGCAGCTTTTAAGTCGCCAGCTTAGACAGCGGTGGCAGGTTAGCTGTGGGAGCTGGGAGCTGGGCACAGGCACATTTCCCGTTTCGGGAAAAGGGGGGTTTTTCCCCAGGGGGTTGGGCAGCGCCGTGCCCAGCACAGCCACCGTCCCAGCTTAGAGCTCCCTCGGGTGCCCCAACGTCCCGTGGCGCTGGGGCGGCAGCGTAGACCTCTCCTTTTCTGTTCATACACTCTTTCTTAACAAGCCAGTAAATTTCAGTTAATTATCTCTCCGATGTTATAAATCAGACTAAATTATTGATGTTTGCCTAGTTGTCTTAAAAAAAGAGACCGTATTTTAAATGTTGTGATGAAAATGTGAGTTTAAGGTATGGAAAAGAGGTTAATGGCTGTGTGTGCTCTTTATGGAAATGTTTTTTATTCTGGAGTTGCAGATATCGCTTACGAGAGACAAGCTGATTAATCTCAGTTGTATGTGGCTCTCAAGGATTAATAACCTCATTCTGATTCATGCTATTTATGGTGCAGCTCAAATGTTTGGGTTTTTTTGAAATGCTGAAAACACGTAGAGCAAATGTCTTCCAACCATCCCAGCTCACCTCCTAGGCTGACTGTATTCCACCTGTTCTTGGAATAGTTGCTTAAAAACATTTATTGATTTCTAGTGCACTCAGCAACAGCACTAATAGCCCGAGGAGCGCAGAGGGAGATGTGTTACGGCCGGTAGGGATCTGCCTTTTTTCCCTTGCTTTTTTTATGCCATTGCTAGAGTCAGGTCTTCGACCCTCATTCTTGTATAAAAACATGTTTGCTTATAATATATTGCTTATAAGAGGGTGAACTCTCTGTTCCTATCCAGTACTTGTCAAAACAAAACCGTTAGCTGACGCGAGTCTCCTCGAGGATGAGTTGTGATGTGGGAATAACGTTGGTGCGTCCCCCATGTCCGTGTGTACCTGAGGACAAGCGTTCCTCGGTGGATCTGTGTCCCGCTGCTTCTGTGTCATCTGCACGCGGCTGCTAATGAAACCAACAGAAAAAAGGAAACCCAGAAATCTAAAAATGGCTCAAAGTGGGCGAGCAGCTGAAACCTCTCTGAGCTCTCCGGCAAGCAGCATTTAAAGTGTTTATCTGGGAGGGAGCGGGAAAGGTGGATTAGCAATCATAGGAAATGTAGTTGTTCGTAATGAAGTCACACTTTGCAAATGCCATGGCGAGGTTCCACCTGTAGTTTCAATTATTTCTGCCCAAAACGTGGTCAGGTTTGGGGTTTGTTTGATTTCTTCTCTTTCCCAGCACTCTGAATCCAGCTTACCTCTGAGAGTCAAGCTGAATTCTTTCCTGCTACATTTAATAAGAAAAAAAAAACCCAAACCCCAACAGGTAGCTGGTTTTTATGCTCTGCAGGGCTATAAGCCACTGGCCTTCAGCAAACGCTTCTGTTCCTGCTCAGGGTGTAGCAGAGCCGTGCCTGCTGACCGACTCTTGCCTGGCTCAGGGAATTGGAGAAGCAAACATATTTTTGCCATTAATTTAAATAAACACTGATGTATAGATGCGTTCGTATGTGTGGGATGAATTATTAAGCAAGGTAATGTTGCTGGATGGTTCTTTTCAGAGCAGAATTCCCTTTTCTCATCTGAGACATCCAAACCCCCCCAGAACAGACCAGGCTGGGGGGGTGAGGACAGCAGGCTTTGCAGACACGAAATCCTGGCCATGAGCCGCCTCGCCTTCCCTCCCGCCCGACCTGATTTTCCTGGCGGCTCCCTTGCGGACCGTCACACCCGGGGGCACGCAGCGTGCCGCGGGGCTACCCAGGGCTGCGTTTCGGAGGAGGCGCGGCATTAAGCTCTGCATGGAGCCGGTGGGGAAAGCAGTGAGTCCTGCTGGTGCTGGGGAGGGACGGGCGGCTGCGCGGCACAGCCGGGGGCAGCGGGCTCACCACACCGGTTACTTCTTGTGGTGCTGTTCAGCAGCTACCTTTCCATCATCCACAATATATTAACCTTAAATGTTTGTGCTCTGGCCATAATTGGAATGCTGTGTCCAGTTCTGGAGCCCCCAACACAAGAAGGACATGGACCTGTTGGAGCAAGTCCAGAGGAGGCCACCAAGATGCTCCGAGGGCTGGAGCCCCTCTGCTGTGAGGCCCTTCAGCCTGGAGAAGAGAAGGCTCCGGGGAGACCTTCGAGCCCCTTCCAGTATCTGAAAGGGGCTACAGGAAATCTGGAGAGGGACTTTTTACAAGGGCATGTAGGGATAGGATGAGGGGTAACGGCTTCAAACTGGAAGAGGGGAGATTTAGATGAGCTATTGGGAAGAAATTGTTGACTGTGAGGGTGGTGAGACCCTGGCCCAGGTTGCCCAGAGAAGCTGTGGCTGCCCCATCCCTGGAGGTGTTCAAGGCCAGGTTGGACGGGGCTTGGAGCAACCTGGTCTGGTGGGAGGTGTCCTTGCCCATGACAGGGGGTTGGAACTAGGTGGTCTTTAAGGTCCCATCCAACCTAAACCATTCTATGATTCTATGACTTCAGCCTTAATTTAAACACCTTTCTGAAAAGACGTCTGAATCATACGTGTTTCTATATAATTATAATATAGTAATGGATATATAGAACATATAGTGACATAGTTACCAAATTAGCTATCATTTTACATATACACATATAAAATGTCTGTATACATACGTACATATACATACATGTATGACATGGATAGTCATACAGTGATTGTATAGCGGATCATTTTATTTTGTTTTGCATAACGCCATATTGATTGGAGTGCAGAAGGGTAGGAAACAGCAGGCGCAATTATTCAGCTATCTGTTCTAATTATTTAGCGTGGATTTTTTCTGTGCAATTCAAGCACTTCCCAATATTGGCGAATGCAAATGCTCCCAGCACCTGCGAGGACCCAGCTGTCACCCCTCTACAGGAGGGATGGGGGGCGCAGAGGGTGCCCCCCGGCAGGACCGAGCTGACCACCATTCCTCAGCCCTCCTCATCTCTCCGGGATATTCAGCTTTGTCGGTCCCAAATGTCCCTCACGGGGAAACGGGCTAAACTTGCATGGGTGGGATATATGCCCGACGTGATTGTAAGTACTTTCAATACTATTTGTTTAGCTATTGTGTATAAAACAAACGTGTACTCATCCATTCTCTGGCCAACAATTATTTTACTTGTCAAAATTGCATAATAAGACATAATTTAATCTAAAAACATACAAGAAAAGTTTGCAGCTATTCTATCTAAATATGAATTTTAATGTGCATTGGATTTTTTCCAGTGTGATTACCTCACCTGTTAATACCCTCAGCCTCTTAATATACCTCATACAGAGGTTATCAATAATTGATCGGTTTTATAAAAGCCTATTTGTTCTGTGACACTGGAGATGTGAAATTGTTCACTTTCAAAAGATATGATTCTATCTTTCCACGTCTTTTATGAGTAAAATGAACAGGCAACATATTTTGAACATGAATAAGAAGACTAGATATTTTTTTCAAAGGGAAAACATAAAGGGAAAAGGAAAAAGGAATTCCCACTAGTTGTTACTATTAAAAAGCTTGTTCATAGGTGATGTGCTAAAGGAAACTTCTCAAGAAGAGTTGCTTGTTTCACACAGGTTATGCAAATGTTGTCAGGCAATATCAAACTTTGCCTTAGAGCAGTTGTGCAAGCTGAAGTCATCTCTGAAGAGATTCAAATGGCACAAATGGATTTCCCAGTAATTATAAAAATAGTTGCATACAGGGAGTCAACGAATGTTTGTTTGAATAGATTGTTCATCCTTTCTCTGTGTGCGCTATCACTTATTCCTTCAGAAAACAACCTGTGCTGAGAAATGCCATTTTGCTGCCCCCAATAAAGGGTACGTTTAATTTCTCTGAAATTAAATGAAAATTGAAACTTCTTATCTAGGCTCGCTTTCCCACAAAAGGTTGGACCAGTTGATCTTTCGAGGTCCCTTCCAACCTGGGCTGTTCTGTGGTTCTATGAAATGACTTAGCGCATGGCTGATTACACCGGGTGGGGACTATGGTGTCACTCCAAGGACCCGATTCCCCACACAGGCGCCGGGCAGTGCAGTGTTCAGGTGATGCGTGGGGCTCTCCTCCTAGCCAAGGTTGCTGTAGAACTGGGGTGAAATCCTGTCCTTGCCGAAGTCAACTGGAGCCTAGGAAGACAGGAACAAAGATCGCATCTTTTGTTATTTCCCTTCCAGCAGAAGGGTGGTGTAAGTCTGGTTTTCCCCCGTGCAGGAACTCCAGGCGGTGCCGATGCCATATTGCCCGCTCTAGTCTTTGTCGGGGTTTTGGTTTAGAGCAGTCCAGGTAAACAAGTGCATCTTTAGAAACAATCGTCATTTGGATCTGCTAAGTTTGCTATGAATTGCACGGCTGACTCAAAGACAGGATTTGAATATGGTCAGCGCAATGTAATTATTCACTGGGCATGCCAGCCACCCGGATCTGACGGAGCAGGCCTATGGACTATACAGACATAGCCAAGTCGGGGTTTGTGCCGCTTTCCTCAAAGCTAGTCGAATGTGAGGTAGTTTCCACATGATTCATTTTATGTTATAAATAAGAATCCACAGCAATGATTAGGAGCAGACAAAAGCCTGGCCACGTGCTCGTTCGGTGGATGCGCTCTAGGACCGGCTCCGCAATACAGTGGAAGATAGTGGGAGATTTTAGCAGAAAAATCAGCATGTCGGAATCAATAGCTGTGATTATCCCGCAGTAACTATGCTTAATGGTCATGGGCCATGTTCTTCAGACTGGATTACGGAGGCAAGCGTGTGAGTGTCTGCTGCGAGAAGATAAAGAGCACCAGTTGAGTGGAGATGGCGGTTTTGCTAAGTAATCGACTTCCTTGGCTGCCTTCTGTAAAAAGCTGAATTCCTCCGGTAAAATTTCTTTTCACAATGAGTGAGTCAAGTGGAAATACAGCAGGAGAAATGAGAATAGGCTTCTCAGGTGCTCAAAAAAATGTTCATCCTATTAGCAGTACAGGGACAAAAAATAAAAAGTCTAGGCACAACACCGAAGATGTATAGTACATTTAAGGCATCCTCTGAGATTTATAATAACCCATTCGTGTCTTATACTCAGTCTGGTTTAAAAGTAACACATAGGCCAGTTCTTATTGTCTTACTTTATTTGTGATAGTGGAGAACTTCACATTGTCTTGCTTTGCGGTCCATGTTGGTCATCCTTCCTCTACGTATGGCAACATACCTACCTCAGTCTCAGCCCAAAGGTACAGAAAATGCTGCTTTTGCTGAGATAATGAAAGCACCCAGTATTGCCCTTTCATTTTGCGCCACTAAGTTAAGCATAGGAAGACACTGTTTCAGATTATACATGGTTTTCTTCTATAAAAACTGGAAAACCATGAACCAAGAACTCGGTCAGGTTTATTATATTCCAGTGTTTTCAAAGCCTTTTTGTTGTAATTTGCCATTCTAAAAGCAAATGCTTTGTCTGAATCTTTTCCATGATCTTGCGCGGTGAGACTTATTTAAATCTTACGTGTGAGTAATATGGAAGGGATTGGATCCAGGATATATCCTTCAAATGATGGAAATTCAGAATATATAAAATGAGATGTGAATTCATGAAATTCCTTGGAATGCCACTGTAGTGAAGTATGTCCTTTATCCGCCTTTTCCTTGCTTCGCCATCGGTACTAGTGCATAAGCAGAGAGACCACCAAGAGGGATCTGTCAGATGTAGGATGCCTTGGGGTGATTATCTAAAATTAGTCCATTAGGTGCGATTACAAAATACTTGAGACATCAATGCATGGCGTAAGCCGCGAAGGTTTCCACCACGTGGCAGCGTATAGTACAGCTGAGGGCCACCCTGGAGCAACCCCTTTGCATTTCACTGGAGATGTGCAGATGTTGATCCCGGAGAGCTCTGGTGGGGACCGGGTAGATTTTACAGTCCATTCAAGTGATGAACACAGCCCAGCATCAGCAGAAGGGTTCCCTGAGCTGTGAGTCCTTTTCCCAAGGTATAGCTGGTTTTCCTGCTATGCCGGCGACATACGAGCAGCGCGAGGAGACGTTATGGCAGGGAGGGACGGTCCCAGCCTCCCTGACCCCTCTCAGGTGGGGTGGCTGGAGCGGCTGTACCACGCTGAGATCTCCCCCCGGGGAGATGTTTAATAATATTATTAATAATATATCAGTAGTGGTACTGTGGAGCAAGCGGCTGTAAGGTTCATCCACAAATCTGGCTACTGCTGGCAACTGGAACCAGCGACATCTGTGCGCCAAGCTCGTGTTTTTACATCAGCCGCGCAGCTCCGTCTATAACATTTTCTTCCTCTTGTAAATAGAGGTCAATCTTATTTCTCCTGAAAGATTCATTATAGCGAAGGACTGCAGCACAATTGAATGTACCTTTTTTTTTTTTTATTTATTACTAATATTCCAAACAGTAGTATATCAGCAAACTAAATGTTCTAGGAGATAAGCACAGACGAAATCATGTATCAACCCTAGTAGAACTCACATGAACTGAATTATTTAGTTATTCGTTTGGGTGGGAAATTCTGTTTCATGAAAGCCTTTGAGATTTTTAAATTTTATTTTCATTCTGCAGAGGGATGAAGATAACTTCTCAAATATTTTCACAAAAATGGAATTGTGGAAATGGCCTGGTCTGCCAGCTGCACTTTCCTAAATGTGTTATATACTGACCTGAAACGTGGTACGCCTCCGTGTAATCTCTGTTCTGCCTGACGAAGAGCAGAGATCTCAGCCATAGATCGTTCTGAGTTTGGAGTAAGACCTAAACCGGGGTCTGAGCTAATGTCAGAAACTTCAGAGAAATAGGAGGCTTCTCTTGCTCTGCCTTTTGGCTTATTTTCATCGTGATGAAGAACGCAGCAGTGGCTGGGCACACACAGCACACTGCCAGGCTGCAGAGAAAATGCTGCCAGGAAATGTGTTATTTGTAAAAATGCCAAAATACATTACAGAATGCCAGGATATTCTCATTTGGATTTTTTTTTAATAAGTTTTAACATATTTGCTTGATTTAAAAGAGCAAGAGAGTACTCAAATTGTTCCAAACACAGAAATGCTAACCCACTGCACCGATTTGCTGACCGAGGCAGGGTACGCGTTAGCGGCTCGGCGACCAAAGGGGAATAACGCCGACATCAAAATGCACAAATCCCTCCATGGTGGTGGCAGCCCGGAGCCCTGCTCACCCAATACGTAGTCACTTTGGGCTCTCAAGTCGCATCAACATTTTTGTTCAATTTTTGCTTGGTTTCTGCTTGGGGATTTTTTTTCACACGTGTTTTCTGTCTCTGAAACGCTAACAGTTAGGCCTGTCTTTAGTGTGCAAAGTAAAGTAAATCCAGATAAACCCAAGTTCTATGTATGAGGCTTTAAGCAGTAACCGCACCGGCAGAAGTATTTGAGATGGTGCTCATGAAAAACCTCTCCACGGGGAACGGGAGGCTGGACCCAGTTGGCCTCTCCTGTGGTCAAAGCTCATTCACACCAGCAAGTGCAGGTTTGGTCTTTCTCCACCCCTGTCTTCACCCTCAGTGTTCACTGGTTTGGGCTGGGCGGCAGTGGGAGGAGGTGAGCCCCCAGAAAGGGGGCTCCCGGAGCTCCCCCCTTCACTCCTCTGCCATCGGTCTTCCTGGCCGCGAGAGGAGGGAGAAGCCCCAAAGGGGTATTGCTATTTTTTCATAGAATCACAGAACAGTTTGGGTTGGAAGGGACCTTAAAGACCATCTAGTTCCAACCCCCTGCCATGGGCAGGGACACCTCCCACTAGACCAGGTTGCTCAAAGCCCCGTCCAACCTGGGGTGGTTTTTTTTGTTGTTGTTGTCAAATAAAGGCGTTTTCTGATGGCGAGTGTTGCAGAGCAAGAAGAGATTCGACATTGCATTCTGCGTGGGGTTTTGCTGGGTTTTGCCTGTATCGCAGCGTGCCCTGCCCTCCCCAGCGCTGCGCAGGGCAGGGCACAGCGGGGCTGCTCCATCGCTGCCGGACCCCCCACCCCGCTCCCCCCCTTAATCCCCACCCCCGACACAGAAAGAGCTCTTTGCTTCGGGCAGCGCCTAATTTATACCGTAAACCAGCACTGTTGCTTTTAATTATTTTCTGTGGAGGGGACGTTTTTCCACGAGAAACAATGCAAAAGTCTGGTTTTGTGTTGAGAATAATCAGGCAGCGTGTCTTTTGCACGTGGTGGTGAAAGCGCGTGTGGGTACTTACGGATGCAGATACTTGGGCACCACTTCTGTTTTCTTTGTTTTGCTTCATTTTGTTTTCACCAAGCTTCAAAATGTTTTTGTATATGAGGCTGGTTAAACTGCAGGCTAATAACTTAGTTGTCTTGGTTAGACATGCAAGTACCTCTGTGGCTGGTTATTTATTTATAAACTTGCCATCTCTGCTATAAAAAGCTTTGTAATACCCCAATAATAAATGCATTCATCACCACATCTTCTGTAATCACTACAGTTCCTGAGCTGCTATTTGGCACTCATTAGCTGAAACTCCCATTCACCTATAATTTATGAGAAGCATACAATTATGTGTTATCACTACTTCAAGTGATTACTACACTGTATGTTTTTAAGATAATGGCATGAAACACTCCATGATGAATTACACCTCTCTAGGTAGCTTTGCTTCAGTCATTAACTCTATTATTTTACTTAAACCAACCTGGAGAGGATTGCGTGGCAGGGTTGGTATTACCTTCTCAGAGAAGAGTCCCAGGTCAATACTGATCCAATAAAGGACACGACACAGCACACAATTATCTCCCGCCTTGTGTCTCCTACCTGCTCATAGTGTAGATGTTATTATAAGGAAATCCTAAAATCCAACTTGTTTTCACTTGGAAAGAACGTTTTTTTCATTAAGCCTTATTAGTGAAAAAAGCCTGTTCAGGAAGAACATGTGAAACATAAAACCTGCATATTGATTAAGAAATCCCCGGAGCCCGGGCAGCTGCAGCCTGTGTCGCTGCTCTGCCGGGAGAAGGGAGAGGTGAAGTTATCACAGCTCCGTGGTGGAGCAGGAGCACCCACGCCTTTGCTTGTAGCCATCTTTTTCTCGCTGTGTTTGATGCATTTTCTACTTAACAGCTAAGCAGGTAGAGACGACCTCACCGTTGCGTTGATTCTGCAGGCAGGCATCGTTAACGTTTCCCGGCGTTAGGAGGCAATGGGGTAGTTAGGAGGTTCACCACCCTGCATGGTCCCAGGGGACAGCCTGGCAGTGGCAGGGAGGCTGCAGTACCAGGAGAAACCCTTGAGGCAGCCAAGGAAGCCAGGACAGCCTCCTCGCCCGCAGAAGGGCATCTCCCACCCCTTGTCAAGCTGCAAACAACAGGGTCTCTGGGCAGCACGGCATGGAGAATCACCCAACAGAGCACAGATCCTAGGGGTTCTTCTACATTTTTATTTTATCATATATTTTAAATGACTGGTAAATGGTGTTTGCCCTTTGTCCCTATCACACCTGCCCTTTGGTTTGGTCTTCTAAAACATTACCTTCCCTCGAACTGTTCAAAGCCAGGTTGGATGGGGCGTTGGGCAACCTGGTCTAGTGGGAGGTGTCCCTGCCCATGGCAGGGGGGTTGGGACTAGATGATCTTTAAGGTCCCTTCCAACTCCAATCCCTCTATGATTCTATGATTCTGTGATTATGGAGGCAAGTGCAGAAATGTAAGAACAACAAGTTTATATCAAGGAGGTCTGTGCACGTTGGACCCCCCATTTCCTTGCCCATCCTCATGCCTATCTCCTGGGGACTTCCTATGGACCTCCGGAGGGGCCACCTGGTGGCCCTGGATCCCTCTCCTGGGCTGGGAGCTCAAAGTCTTGGGTGGCTATTTGCATTCGGTGTGGTGATTCCCCAGTTTCCCCTAGACAAAGCCGGCCGGGGCTGCTCTCCGCTCCCCGGCGCAGGTGATGTCTGCTGCCCTCAAGCCTGTCTCACTCTTTTCTGTAATGTGCTGCAGCTGGTGTGAGCCCCGCGTCGCCGTCGTGCTGTATTCATTATCAAATTACGGCATTTATGTGGTGGTTGAGTGTAACAGCCATCCGACACTCATTATTGTATCCTGAGAGCGTGTTACCGTAATAGTCTCCCGTTGTAAGCCCTCATTTTTTTGTCAGAGCTTATTGCGTCAGTGAAGAAACCTTTGTTTCATTTTAGCGTTAAAAATAAAGACTAATGTAGCTGTTCGGAAACTGAAATAAATGCAGTTAATTAGTATCATGGCTGTTTTAATTCAGTTATATATTTCTGGATGCTAAAATCCTTCAATAACATGCTGTGATACTGAAAATTTGGAAAGTAACACGGGATTTTCATGGTATTTCTCATCCTCTAGGCATGATCCTTTGCCTTGATGTGGTCTCAGAGCTTATGTTGCTTTTTATTCCTTTTATTTGTATTTCAGTGTTGTGTGGCGAAAAAGCAGGGGAAAAAATTGCCACCTGGGTTGGCTTTCACCATCAGAAGAAAGAGCTGCCTTATCTATTCCTATAAAATAAACACGATTGGCTCTCGAATTTTCAAAGACCCCTCTCCCTTAAGAAAAGTGCAAAATAATCAAGAAAACCATGCCGTGAATTGTTTACTTACTTTTCTGCATATGCAAATTCTTCTTCATAATTTCTGGAAGTCTGTTTCTAGATCATAAATCTTTAGGAATTAATAAATATCCTGTACAGCAGCCAGCAACTTTTAAATATTTCAAATAATATGATTAAGCTGGGAGTTACTCTCTAAAAATGAAACTAAGACTATCAGAACCGATAATATTGTGTGATATTGTTTCTGAGTCTTCAAAGAGAAAATATTGTGTGTTTCCATGAAATAATTAGTTAATATCTAATAATTCTTAGCTGTACACTGTCCTGTTTTGTTCATTTTAATATGAAAATGTATCTGTGAAAATGGGTGGGAATATTTTCATATCAATAAAAACAGCAAATGAATTCAGTGCAGTTGTGACGCCAACACTTTCTCTGTCCTTGTCTATGGAAAAAGGCCAGTTCTTTGTGGCAGGAGGTGAATGCCCATTATGGTCATCACTGGTGGTTGTGATGAACGTTAGAGGCCAGGAAACCCCTGTGAAAGTGATCCCTACCCCAGCTTGGATGGATCGGCAGGTATTGAGGTTGAAACCCATTCAGACTGAAATTGAAATAACATCAGCTGCAGAGCAGATTGCTTTTAAAATCTTGTGGAAGAGTAAACACTTTTGCTATTAATTACTAATATTCTGCTGATTTTCCATTTAAACTACTTCAGACTTAGGGACTAATCCATGTTTTATCTGCAGACAGGTTTCCTGTAATATCTTAAAGCATCTCAAGGCAGCAGAGTTTATCAAATCAAGAAGCTGGAGGTGTGTACTGAAAAAGTTTTATTTTGCTTTCTCTGCCAGTCGTCTTGTCCTGCTCTCTCCCTCTGTCCCGCCTTCCGTTTCTTCCGCAGGCTGGCAGGTACCTGGCAGCTTCGCCATACCCAGCGGCAGAGCAGAAAATCTGATGGATTCTCACAGTTAATAAACTGTATGTTGATTCTCTGGAGCGGTGGAAGAGGCATAGGGGTAGAGCAGGGAGGTTAATTATGCCAATTACTCATGAAAATTCAGGTAGCGTGTATCCCCATTTATTTCAGGCAGTTTGCCAGATAAAAAGCTCTGCTCCTTTTGGAGAAGTCTACGGGTCAGCAAATATTTGAAGAACTATCTTGGTTTCGCCCTAAGTTTGCAGATCTCCAGTTCTGAGCTGGTATTTTAGAAAGCAACACAATGGACTGCGGAGAGTCGCAGGAAACAGAGAGTAGTAGGTTTGGAAGAACATCTTTATTTAAAGGAGGTAATTATGAATAAGTGTATTTGATATGGTGATCAATGAATTATTTGACTGCAAACACTGGGTGAAACGTCTCGGGCGTGTCTAGTCCGTTCAGCTCGGAAGGGGAGGAGATGCTACGACATCGTTAGCTCCTTTGCTGTCCGTGCCACAGAGGAGTCTGCTGCTTGCCCGAAGGTGCCTTGGGGCAGAGGCTACGGGAGGGACGAGGTGAGGCTGGAGACTCGGTCATCCCCCACGCGGTGCTGTAAGAGCAAGGAAGGTTTTCCTGGAGGGATCCCCCTGGGTGGGTCTCCCCTGCCGGAGCAGCTGTGGAAAGACCCGTCTCCTGCGGCATCTCCTTCCTGATGCTTGGAAGGAGACTGACTTTGGAGACTCTCCACCCTCTGCCGGGGAGATGCACGGCGTCTTTTGAACCTGAAGAGAAAACTTGCTCGATGAAAGGATTTGGTACCGGCTACAGTTTATGGTGCTGAAAAAGCAGAAGGCCCGCAAAGATCAAGGGAAAAAGGCTCGTTTGTGCATGTTGACACTGCAGGGTATAATCAGAGCTCCTTCCACCACTGACGGGAAAAGGCAAAGAACAACGGCGACGTTGGGACTTGCTGGTTGTGGAGCAGGAAAATCAGTCCCAGGGCGGGAGGGAGGAGAAAGGCTTTGGCAGCCGGGCAGGTGAAGGGGGAGCAGAAGCTACATGGACGTGGTGGACGTGGTGGACATGGTGGACGTGGTGGATGTGGTGGACATGGTGGACGTGGTGGACATGGTGGACATGGTGGGGCCAGGGCACATGCAGGAGGTGTCACAGGGGAACACAGCAGAGTTAGCAGTGCTTGCAGGACCTATGCTAAACGCCGCAAACTTCGTGAATGTCTGCTGTCAACTGGTGGCTGCACAGAGAGAAAGACACTGAAATCTGTATTCGATCCATCAGCACCACTTTTCCTTCATCCCGACTTGCCTGGGGCCGTTTCAGAAACGGGGGGCAGAAGGATTCGCGGGGGGTTCGGTATGTGCCGTGAGCAGGAGAGGGCGGCTCAGCACCTGGGGCAGCTGGTGCTGGAAAGGTGCGGGTTCATAGAGGGAAACCCCATCTCATCTCAGCTGGGTGCTGCTGCCATTCCTTAACCAGAAGGCGTTTTTAAAGGTAGATCGAAGGACTTTGACGCCTAATGGAGATGCCAGGTGAAGCAAAGCTGGTTATTTATTTTAGATCTGTTTTGGCTGCCACGAGACAAGTTTTGGGCTTCTGATTTTAAACTCTTTTAAAACAACTGCTTGTCTCCTCTGTTTTATCTAACTCCCGTTTGTCAGACTTTCCAGAAACCGTCTTTGCAGATTTCCGTCCCATTCATGACACAACAGTCTCCCTCTGCAGGATAATTTAACTTTTGCATGTTTCATAGATAAATAGTGTTGCTTGTGGGGGGGGATCTCGAGCTTCAGGCCCGGAGGCAGCCGGGGCTTGGTGGACACCAGCCCAGCCACCGGCCATCGATCATCAGCTCCCGGATGGTCTGAGGCTGTTCTGTAAATAAATAAAATGCTATGATGATAATGGACAGCTGCACAGGCTTTTTTATGCAGAATCTCATGCTTTGAACAGTAGTAGACATGAGAAAACTGACTCTGAGGACAAAAGTAAAAGGATCACCTATAATTGCACCTGACTTATTTTTATTTTTCAGAGAAGTTTCCTTAGCCTAACAAACTTTTAAGATGTTATTTATAAGAATCCATGGAGAACCCAGAGAAGACATTTATCAGATCACCAGTAAAAGGACTTTGCAAGAGTACTTAGCGGGTTTCTGGTGTGATTTTCTAGTTCTGGAGCGCAGATGTATCATTTTACGTGCTGAGCCTTCTGGGTGTTTTTCTAGGCTGAACCCTGACCCTTGTGTTTCTCTCTCCCCTCGCTGCAGACCTCAAAGCCAATCTTCTTTAAAGCAGAAAAATTCTAGCAACACTGTTTTTTGCAAAGGATTTTCTGTGTTCTGAAGAAAGTGGCTATAACTCAATGCCAAAACCAATTTCACTGGAAAAAAGATGCTGCAGTAAGCAATAACAACTCTGTTAAGTGCTTCACATCTGCTTTGGTGAACACTCCCCCACTGCAGGGTGATGGAAAGGGGATGTTGTCATCCCTTGTGGGCGTTGCAGGCAGCTCCTCCAGCACCCAAAGCACCGGTTATATAAAGACATAACAAATTTCAAGTCAAATTCTTCTCGGTTTTTAGGGAAAAGAAAGGATTCCAGGACTTTCTGTAAATGAGATAGAACTTTCAACCTGAACTGCAACAGGATGATTGGTTTTAGAGACACAGTCTACGTAGAAACGAGTCGTGTTCTGACCTGGAATATGTGTCTTACCATTTGGGGGATGTGTTTTGTGGAGGAAGAATCTTCCAGTACGTTGTTTGGTGTTCTTAGAGATGTGTTTGAAGGACTCCGCACCTGGGCAGTGTGGTAGCCCCCGGGTGGCATTTCCTGGCTCACTGGCTTTCCCCCGGCTCCTCATGCTCACCTCCCACGGTCCCACCTGGGGAGGGAGCGGAGCAGAAACGATGAGGTGGCAGCACTAAATGGAGGCCCACGGGGTGTATTTAAAGGGTTCCGTGGGTTGAATTGAGAACAAGTCTTCTGAGGAGCAGCTGAGGGAACTGGGTTTGTTCAGTCTGGAGAAGAGGAGGCTGAGGGGAGACCTTCTCACTCTCTACAGCTGCCTGAGAGGAGGTTGTAGAGAGGGGGGAGTCGGTCTCTTCTCCCAAGTAACAGGTGATGGGACAAGAGGAAACGGCCTCAAGTTGCACCAGGGGAGGTTTAGTTTGGATATTAGGAGAAATTTCTTCATGGAAAGGGTTGTCAAGCATTGGGACAGGCTGCCCAGGGCAGTGGTGGAGTCGCCATCCCTGGAGGTGTTTAAAAGCCGGGCAGACGTGGTGCTGAGGGACATGGGTTAGTGGTGGGTTTGGCAGTGTGAGGTTGATGGTTGGACTCAATGGTCTTAAAGGTCTCTTCCAACCAAAATGATTCTATGATGCTATGAACTTACCTACAGAAATATGACAGTTTTTAACTTACTTATCCTTTTAGCTTTGCAAGCTGGGTCAAGTAAGTAGCTGCAGAAGAAGTGAGGATAACGGTAGCTTTTGGTCCCACTTGAATGAAGATTTTTTTCATTTGAAGTACCGCCCAAGTCCTATCCAGATGTAACCCCAGAGAGTGCACCGAAGGCAGTTTGGAGATAGGCGTACGTCGAACGTTCATGTGATACACGGAGCACGGGAAAGCTTTGTGTGCAGTCCCGTGCGGTTTGTTTCAAGGGCAGCGAGGTGGGAGCTGCAACCCTGGCTGCACTGCGAAGGCTCCTGTACAAAGAGACCATGTGCAGTTTTAATTAAGTAACTGAGAAGAACTGGGTTTTTTCAAAGATTAATAGGTCTGTGTTATAATTATGGGGAAATAATAGACTAGAGAGCTAGGAAAGTGGGAGGTATCAAAAAGGATTAAAATCCTTAAGGAGGCTGGGTGAGGCTATATTTTTCTGTACTTACAAATTACAGAAGATCCCCATTAATAATGATCGGAAAAATAATAAAATACCTTCAGCCTTATTTGAAAGCTAATATTAAAATGTATTTTTTATACTGTTGAGCAGAGAATTTCTGATTACAATCATCAGTTAAAACATAAATTGTTCTTTTTTCCAATCTTCTAAGTTTAAAAATAGAATAATCATCTTCTGAGTTCAGCTATAGTTTAATCAATACTTTTCCAAGCAAAGTAAAGGTAAAAAGAGCAAAAGTCACTTTTATTTAATGATTGTTATGCTTTCTTTAATTGTGCTACAGTGTATTATTAAATTCTAAAAATAATTGGCCCTATGCATAGATTTTAAAAATTACATTGCGGAAAATGCTGCCATGATGCGCAGGAAGTTTAAAAATAAACAAAATTTAAGGAAAGAGAGGAAAGGGGGAGGAGGGGGAAGGTCACTAATATTTGCAGTTTCTTCTGGTTGTCATCTTTTCAATAAATTATTTCCCGTATGTTACTGTAAGAAAAGTTTTATTGTGGGACTTGAACTGCCCACCAGTGACTGGCGGTGATCGACCGCAGCTCCCGCAGTCCTGGTGCTGACCTCTGGCAGGAGCAAGGGTGCACCTTCACTACTGCGATCCCACAGGGGTTTGTGTGCGCTCCTCTAGGACTGCACGTGGATCTGGCATCATTATTCCATGTATTTACGGCACTTAAAACTAGGAGAAGGTGAAGAAGAGTTGGGCTCTTAGCTTGAGGCTCTGACTCCTCCTGAGGGAACTGCAGCGGATGGCTGCCAGCTCTTCATAGGTTCACATGAAATCAAAACTCCGCTCAAACTCACTTCTCAGCCTTGCTGAAAACTTGCGTTTAAGTTCCCTGAAATGTTTGGAAGACTTAATGGGCAAATCGTTCCAGAGTGCAAACCCAAATTTTTAGTTTTTAGTAAAATTTAGCTTGGCGACTCCTTTTTTAGGATTTGTAATATATTTTGCTCAACTACACTGCTGTAGTCTTAAGGAAATGGAGGTTCTCACAGAGGGCTTTGGTCAGCATTATCCTCTGCACATGCAGTCCTGGTGCTGAGTGTGGGCGCTGCACTGCCCGGCTGAGCTGCATGGCGAGGGGTGGCCGGGCACGCGACCCGGCCAGCTGGGCTACTCATAGTTCTCATGGGTTTGCTTTGCAAGTGTCCTGGTTGGAGCGACACAGGACCTCTTCTAATGCCTGGGAAAATGGCACTTTTAGAAGACTCCAGTGTCTGAATTGGTGAAAATATTTACTTTACAGCCAGCCATGGTGGGGGGGTTTCAAGGTCTCAGTGTTTTCGAGCTGGCCAGGCGCAGGATGAGGAGGAGCGAGACCCGGACGCTTGACCCAAGCTGGCCAACAGGGTTATTTCAGACCACGAATGGCACATTCCATAGAAATTAGAAAGTTTGCTGAGGAGTTAGGGCTCTCCCTTGATGGCTGCCATCCTGAGAGCTTCTTGCCCCGGTGCTGGAGCCCTGAGCCCTTCCCTTCCTCCCCAAGCTGCAGCGCTCCCAGTGTCCCACATTGGCTGTCCCCTGCTGGGAGTGCACGGCTGCCTACGGATAGAATGGGCTGAGGATGATCCTGTATATTTATATTGGTATGAGGATCAATACTGGTTCTTTAGTGTTATTACTGTTAATTATTTAGTCTTATTCTATTAAATCTGTTTATATTTCAGCCCTCGGGTTTCCTTGTTTTTCCCAATTCCCCCTCCTGGGTGGGGAGGGGTCATTGGGTGAGAGAATAATTGTCTAAACGACAATAAATTGTTGTGGGTTTCTCAAACCATAACAGCGAGGTCTTGTATCTTCATAGCTGCCTTTCTCCCCACGTCCTCACTCACGAGATGCCTGGGTTGTCACCGAGCGTGTCCCCATCCCTGCCGGCGCAGTGGCCTGCAGAGGGGTACGGACAGGGAGGGTGCATGGGCAGCCAGGCAAGTTGTCTTCTTGTAGGAGCTGAACCACAGCAGGGCTTCAGTCAAAAGAGCTGTTATTTTTGCAGATAAGTTCATATTCATGCAGTGAAAATAATAAAGAGTTATCACTTATTATCTGCAGCTTAAAAAATAATGTTACAATACTGTCCTTAGATAAAATGAAGAAGTGCATCCAGAGATCAAGTATGTGAGAAATACAATTGTAGGGAGAAACGCGGGGGTTGTGTAGAAGGTCGGCCGTGGTGTTGCAGTCCGAGTCCATGCGCACTAGTCCCATCCCGTGGGCTTGCTTGGGGTCGGTGTTTTTGTTTTCTCGGTGTTTATTCTGTGCAAATGTTCATCCATACACAATTGGTTGGTTATGTCACACAAACACATATGTGGAAATACTGTTCTTTCATAGAAAATTATGAAAGTAAGGGGGGGGGGAAAGACCAAACCTTCATTTAAAGGAGGAAAAATCCTTATTTGTCCTTATTTCTGTTCCTCTGCAATAACTACAGTGCAGAAACATTGCCTCCAATGGCCAGGAAGACACATGGGTGAATGCGTAGTCCAAGTTGTCTGCAGAATAGTTTTAAGCCATAACTCCATTTTCAGAAATGAGAAGTGACTTGCAAACAGAAAGGGATTGAATTAGTTGGATTAGAAAACATTTGTGAGATGAATCATTTGATTGCTTCTTCCATGCAGTAAACATGCACTTTGTCTGTTGCATCTCGTGTGCGTGGTGGGAAGGTGCAGCATGCTGGCTGCTACTTAATTTGAAGGCTATCCTGCGCAAAATATTGCAGCCAAATTCTGCAACATTTTCAAATCGGTTCACTCCCACAGTGTTAGGGAACTTGCATGGATTTTGAGTAAATATAGAAAAAAGAGTGCTTTGGGCGGTTAAGGAGCCTGTCTGAGGCAAAATATTTAACCTGTTCTCAAAGAACCTTATTTGGAATATAATTTTTAATTTGAAACCGATGTGCTTCCACAATACAACATGTTTCGTCAGGGTCTGAACAAGACTGAAATGTTTTCTCCTAGTTACATTTTTAGGAATATCTTTTGTGATTATTTTTTTTTCATCAAACTTGAAAATCTTTCTCAACAACTGAACATCTGTTGCATCTTTAGTCCTTGCTTTTCATGTTTTATATGGAAATTGTGTACTGCATACTTTTTGTTAATTAGTGGGGTACAGAAGAACGTTGGATTTAGCAGGTTTTCATCTCTGTCCAAGATAACCATGCGCCTACGAATTAATAAAGCAAAATTTCTTATTTGTTTTAGAAAGTTATTTTGAGAAAATACCTTTGTATATCAAGTAAACCAGCAAGAGGTCTCATGTTCCTTTCTGCACTGCTGTATCTCGCCTTTTCTCAGCAGAAAAGCCTTGATTTCAAAAGGGCTGTGTTTATATGAGAAGTTTTTGGGAACCTTTGGTGCTTTTGGAGCTAACGCCGTGAGGAGGTTGCGAGGATGCTTTGGAGCTGTCGCCCCGAGCACTGCCCTTCTCAGCGCGGGTTTCAGGTGGCTCGCTTTGGACTGATGAGAATGCCACTTTTGCCTTTAATTAATAACCCAAAATTTAATCTTTTATTATCTCTTTTTTTTTTTTTTTTAAGCGAGGCTACTTTTTTTTCTCACAAGCTGCACAGACAGCAGGGAATTTGCAGCTGGTTTTGTGTGCTGGGAGAGGAGAAGGCTAGTTTTCTCTGTTGTGGAAAGAAGCCATAGTGTTAATTCTTTCTTGCATGTTTTTGGTTATGTGCGTGTATATAAACAATGTGGGAGTTAAGTAAAATACTAAACGGTCACTGAAACTACAGGCTACCTTTCAAAATATACATTTGTAACTGACTGCATCCAGCTGCTGCAGAAATACCAGTAGAAAAGAAGCGCATTGTAGAAAAATGTCAGTGAATCTGAGATTTCTCTGCTTCTCCCCAGTTTTCTGTTCATTAGAGTAAATTTGAAAATGTTCATAAGACTTTGAAAGCGGCTCCTTGCCTTCTCCAAATGGGCCCAGACCCCACCGCACTCCTCCCGCAGGGATTCACAGACGTCAGCTGTGCTCTCCATCCTCAAAGTGATGCTTCTCCATGACATCCCAGTTCTCTGCTATATAAACTGTGATTTTTTATCCCGTATCATACGCAGATTCTCTCAGAACCCTTTCAGATTTCATGTTGAGATCATTAATTAAATGAATGGTTATTCTCATGATCTGTTTCTGAAGAATTTCAGCCTGATGTTTCTAGTTTCTTATTCCTAAAGGGAATGTCATTTTTCCCCTTAAACAATACCGCCATATGCTTAAGCTACGAAATCACCATTTTCTCCCACCTCACAGTTTCCATAGTTGCGCTATTTTAATGTTTTATCAAAGAGATGAGATCTACTGCATTCTTTTCTTCTGTTGGATTTCCTTCATGTAAAAAACCTCTTTATCAAATAAAAATGTCCCATTAGTCTGTTGCACTTTGTATTACCTTCCTTCAACTTTTAAAGTTGTTTTAAAGCCTTAAATTCTATAGTGGGCATGGTGGTTAGCCTACAATTTGCCTAATTCACTCTCCGCGTTTCCTTCAATGCAGAATAATACATTTATGATTTCCCAGTCACACAGCATCACTTTCAGGCTGTTTAAAGAACCCCACATGCTCCTGGATTTGCAGTTTCGTGCTCTCAGGTGTTAGACCATCAAGTTTGTTCTCTGCCCTTGACTCCCTCAGCTGCTCTGCCTTTTCCCGCATGCTGGATGTCACCTTCTTTATGGAAAACTGGAGTATAGTGCTCAGTTCGTTTTTGAGCCATACTTAAATATCCTTAACCTCACTGCAGACAGGCTCAGGTTTTTTTTTCAGCTCATAGAAATAAAGCTCCTCCTGGACACCCTTCTCCCAGTCCTGTTTTCCCGTGCTCTTTACCCAACCTATCATCGTTTTCTTTTGCTCAGATCTCATCCCCCATCTCCAGCCCCCCTGTTTTTATGACAAACATTTCCTCGTCTGTGGCAAGGTGGTATTGAGGTATCTCCAGTGTTTATATTCTCCGTGTATTCTCCTACTTCACACAGTGTGTGCTCTGCCGGTGTTTATTGGTTTTCTTCCCATCATTATGTTTTCTTTCCTCACTTGCTGCTCTTTCATGCGTTTTCCTGGCTGCTCACAAAAATCGTTGTTCTGGCTGAAGTTCACGAGAGCATCCCTGGGCTGCCTTGCCTGGGGATTGCCTTCGCTGTCAAACACCGCACAGCAGAATGTAGGCTGCGTGCCCGAGCATCCGTTGAGCACACAGTCAAAACGCCCGTGGGACTGAGGAGCGGTCTTTATCGTCCTCTCTGCCTCCTCTCACCAGTGTCACTGCCCTCTTTCCAGGTGGCAGAAAAGTTTGATGGCCACTCCAAAGCCAGTAACTCCAAATTTGACTTCAGGATTACAGCATCTCCTGGGACCGTTTTCATCCTGGCAGCCTGCGTGCCGCTGAGTGGCCGCTCCTTTAGCCCCACCAGTGACGGGGGTTCCTCAGCTCTGGTGGAGCTTCACATCCTTTGGCATCACCCCGTCCCCTCCGGCCACTGCTCTGCCCCTCCGGGGTTCGGGAGCGCCGCACTCTCACCGCTCGCCTCTGCGGGGATCCTGCCCCAGCGAACGGCTGCTTTCCTTCGTATTTACTTAATTGTGCTACGAAGTACTGTCAGCGTTATTCACCAGCTTCTCGCTGCTTTTCCCCCAAAGTTCTAGTCGTTGAGCTTGATGCCGTGCTATTCTTCGGACTTGTCAGTGACGTTTAGTAGTATCCTTCACGGTGCAGCTCTCATCCCAGTCTGCAAGGGAGCAACTTAAGATGGAAGGGTTTTTTTAGAGAGAAGTTACAAATGCTTCCTAATACGCAATACAAAACATTGACAACAGCAGCCCACTGCAGCGCCTAATTACCTTAGCAGAGGGTAATACTTCTGTTACGCCTGGGTGGCTTTTTTTTTGGTTGCATATCTACAGAAAAGATTTTCAATTAACATTGACCTTTAATACTCCGACTGGTTTTTGAAGCTACAGATGGTGAAACGGACTACAAATTAGATTTTGCAATATACCTTGTTCTTTATATTTCTCAACTGATTAGTTTCAGACAGTTCGCAGCACCTACGCTGGTGTGTTCAGCTCGCAATTCCCTCGCAATCTCCGGTGCCATGTTCAAACCCCCGAGATATTGTGTAGAAATGCTGTCAAACTCTTCAGATATACGTGTTTTCATTCTCCAGCTCTACTTTTTACTCAGTTGAAAAAAACAAAGCCTTTACTTCGCGGAGGAAAATGTTTGAACTAAAATTTAGAAGGAAAGGAATCTGTTTGGGGTGCGTCTGCTTCTCATTGTAGGGGTGTTTGTTATTCACCGAGCTCCAATTAAGGTGACTGTTATACCATGCAGAGCACTATTTTTAGTTATTGTTCTAATAATAATTGTAGAAAAGCTGAAGTATGGCATAATAAGCAAATCACATTCGTTTGAGTCACCACCATACCAAAAATGTCTTAAAAAATGTTTAGTAGAGCTGTGCTTTATATTTCATTGTTCTTGTCAGCAGGGAAATACATGTTAATTTAATGCATGTTTGCTTTAAACGAGATGTCTTGAATATGATTAGCAATGACAAATCTAATAACCTTTTGAAAAGAAAAAAATATTGGTTTGGATTCTAAGATGTCATTATAGTTTTTGGTGGAAAAAGTTTCTTGCTTCCTTAACTAAGCAAGCAGAAATTGATTGTGTCTTAGGGAAAGGGCAATAATTTTGCACATGCGCCCATGCCTCCTCCGGATCCTTAGGGGCTGAGAGCGGAGCAGAAAGGGCTGCTCCAGTGAAGTCATTAAGTCCAGTTCAGAAATAACTGAGGCTTTCTACCTACTGCTCCCCTGAACACCCATAGCAGGAAAATCAGAAAGGAAGAACTTAGCGGAAAAATATATTTATGTTTATTTAGAGTATTTATAAGACGGGCTTTGGTTTTGTGATGATTTGTAAATTAACAAATGACTCACGTTCTGATGTTCAACTCTAACATATTATAGCTGTGTTTGGTCTAAAAATCAATAGCAAGTTAATGGTATTTAAAAGCTCCTATGTTTTCATACTTACGGTTTCACCTTCTTTCCCAGGTGTTACTTGGAAGATGGAGCTTCAAAAGGGGCCTGGCTGAATCGGTCGAGTATTATTTTTGCTGGAAGTGATAAGTGGTCAGTAGATCCCCGAGTTTCAATCGCAACAGCAAACAGAAGAGAATATAGCCTGCAGATACAGGACGTAGACGTGACAGATGACGGTCCATACACTTGTTCTGTGCAAACTCAACACACTCCTAGAACGATGCAGGTGCACTTAACTGTACAAGGTATGTGTTTAAACCATTGTAAATTGCTATTGGAGATGTACTAGAAAAAAACGCCAACTGAGCCCATTTTAAAGGCTGGCCTTCCTTCCTTCCTTCCTTCCTTCCTTCCTTCCTTCCTTCCTCTGTCTCCCTTTCTCTCTTTCTGTCTCTCTCTCTTTCTTTCTTCTTGGATGTATGTAACCATAGACTGTATGTGCCATTGGCTCTGGGCCCCTGCAAATAGGTAATTAACCCAGAAGGGTCTCCAGCTTGCCAAAATCAGGTTTAAATCTTCACTCCTGCTCTGCTGGCAATTGAACAAGATGTAAAATTCCAAGAGGAAAATAACAGTACAATAGTCGAGGTACAGCTCCCCGCAGTGGTACTCCGCAGGTATCTGGTGGTTTGGCAATAGGTCTCCCGCATGGCTCAGAACTTGGGTGTTCTGCATGGTGTTGAGCCTAGCCACCACGTACGTGTCCATAACCAGATGCTGAGTTCACAGAAGGTTTTGGATTTTAACATTGATACCAAATATTGCCAGAAACATCCTCGTTTCCTTTATGATGTCAAGATGTGTTCAGAAATAGCCAGTGCCGCTACAGCAGCACGTCATGGAAGGGTCACTGCGGATCAGGATCTGACTGCCCCTGGGGACGGAACAAGGCCACAAGACATGCTTTGATGATCATGTAATAAACGTATCAAATACCAGACGGCTGAGGGATGCAGTGAGACAGACTCCAGGGCGCAATCCGCGGTCTGTCGTGCAGAGTTTGCAGGTGGCACAGCCATCCCCTGCGCCAGCACCCCAACAGCCCGGCTCCAACTTTCCTACAGGACTATTTTGATGGGATTTTTAAAGGAAGAAAATGGCTTGGTTTGTGGGCTCCTCCTGAGGCCATTCCTCGGGGGCAGCCTGGGAGAAAGCACCCAAATGCTTCATCCTGCAGTGCTCCCGCATCGATGGGCAGGGTGCTCCTTGGGAAGCTCGTCCTCTTCCCGGCGCAGCTCAGCTGCAAGAGGGATTCACCAGGGCATCTTACAGCCCATCAGCAGCTCCACGGCCCCGAAGCTCTTCTTTCTGTTCCCGTGGCACTCGGCTTACCTGCCCGCATGGGTGTCTCCTACCCCCACGGAGCTTTAAGTATGACGTTTCCTGGAAGTTTTATTGGCATTTGAAAGGTGTAGTATTTGATTTGAGCACCTCAAGTGTGTTCTCTGGTGTGTGCCATCACAAGCGTTGTTATAAAAGCTAGAATTAGCTCATCAGCTTAAAAAAAGCAAAATCAGAATGAATAAAGCAGTTTTTCAAAAATAGAAATTCTGTTAGGTTTAAAACTTTAAGAGAAATTCATTAAAACCAAAATAAAGTGAAGACAAAATAAGCTGATTTTGCATTAAAATCCGTAACTTTTGTTTCTTCCAGACCAGTTTTCTCACAGAAATACTAAGATCACAGTATTGTTAATAAGAACAGTCCATTTATTTCTGTGAGACAGTTTTCTGTTATAACCACGGCAGAACAACAGTGTCACTTTTACACACACGGAGGTAATGTTTATTGTATTGTTCCAGGGTGAACAATTCTTAGTGTTGATTGTCTATATAATGCCCTCCTGCAAGGGGCTAAAGAAAAAATTTAGAAATTAATTGCGTGTATGAAACATATAAACAGGAGCTTAAAATTAATTAGGCTAACTGCAAGTATATAGAGAAATAATAACTCAATAGTTAAAAATATGCATAATTATTAAGCGATTGCATTTATATCTTCAGAAATGCAAAGTATAACCTAAGGCTTTAACTTATTAGTCTTTGGTATAATCATCATTAACATTTTCTTTTGCATTTTTATGACTAATAAAGCAATGAATATAAACCAGAAGAATTTAAATGGCAATCTCTATTAATCCATATGGCACACCGAAATCCCTTGCAGATAACATGTATGAAATGCTTCTCACACTAATTATCCTTAACCCCTGGACCTTTAGAGGCCGATGCTTTGTAAGAGTGTTAGACTCTCGCTCTGTGCGAGCTAAGTGTATTTGTTGCATAACGAGCATTATTTTATTAGTAGAGCCAAAAAGCCATCCCTTAGTCATTTTTCTAACCTTCCTCAGAGGCGGCTGTTGCGTGGAGACCCGTAAACGCGCTGTTTAGGTGGGCGGGTTGTTCAGGGATTGCGGAAGTGTTTGTATGCTATCGGATTGGGGAGCCGGAATGAGGAAGCTGGGAGAGTATCAATTGTTATTTCAATTGCATGTATATATTCAGTTACTCCAATATTGTTTCAGTCATATTTTATGTAGGAGGTAGGGACCAGCTCCATGAAGCGTAGCCAGAACGAGTCAACCATTTTCAAGATAAGGTTTAAAAAAAAGGCACTATCCCCATATTTTTTCCAGTGTGTTTCTCTTAGCACTTCTCAAGAAGGGAAAGCTGCGGAGCTCCCTGCTTACAGAGAGCGTTCCTGCATCCGCTGGGCAGCAGAGCGGGATCCGCAGATCTGGAGGATGCCCCATCCCATCTCGGTGATGCCTGTGGCCATTTCTTTCCGTTCCAGCTCATATCTTTATGTCCGTATTACTATAGATATTAATAATTATCAGCCGTGCAGCGGTTGCTCAGTGGGTCAGACGCGAGTCACGCCAATCGCTCGTCCCACACGGGTGGGATCCCACCCTGGATCAACACCGGGGTTTGCACGGTGATTTAGAGAGACCTGCATCACACTGACGGCTGTCGTCGTCTGTCCAGGGGAGCGGAACGGGACCCGTGCACGTAAGCACTTTTAACCAGGTCGCTTCGTACTTGCGCTGCTGATAAAGGCATCGCTTCACCTTCCGTGCGCTGAGGCCCGGGAGGTAGGGATGCGAGATTTACGCATCTTTTGAGATGGAGACTGACCTGTCTGAAAGTACCGAGACTGTAAAGGAACCGTCAAACCGCTAATTGGTGCTATAAGCTTATATATCCTTTCCTGCTCAACAGGGTTCAGAGGGATGATATAATAACATTTTATGGAAGCAGTTTTATGTTTCCTTTTAATATTGTTCATGGCTTTGTATTTCAAGATTAGAAACAACTTCTGCTATTGGGGAGAAATAAATGAAGGGAAAAGCAGGTCTTTTGCCAAAGTAAAATCATTCAGTCAAAGGGCTGGGTTTCCTTTTACATTCTGAATAAACGATCAGCAGCAGACCCAGAGCAGCACATGAAATAACAGCAGAAAGAGAAAATTTAAAAGCAAAGTCGTAGCCCTTTAAAATTCCTCTGCCCACAGGCTGTATTCTGTCGAGTAATGTTGAAAGAAGACATTCTCCTGCTGAAAACAGCAGAGCTGGAAAAGCCAGGGCTGTGTGCCTTGTGTCACAAATTAAATGAATAAAGACTTACGGCTCATCATAAGCTCCCAAGTAGGTTCAAACTCCACATTGCAAAATTATTTGCTGTGAAAATCCACTTTAAAAGCCATGTAAATCCAACTATCTCTCTTTTTTTTTTTTTTTTTTTGGTGTGTGTGAGATCTTTCTATACGCACAGATCCCGTAGCTGTCATTTTGAATATCCTCTTCTCTGCTTTGTGGGCTGACAGTTTCTGAACATATTCATGTGAGGCCTTCAGAGAATAAATGCATTTTAATGGGTTAAAGACACCCTAATTTCCATGAGTAAAACGTAGAAAGGTGACACGATCAGTAAATAACAAGGCTGGAGGGAAGCGGCAGCCGCTCCATCGCTGTCCCAGGCGCGGATACGGGGAGCAGCGAGACCTAGAGGCTTTGGCCACAGTCAATCAGGAATCTCTGGCAGAGCTTGAAGTTGAGTTCCAGTCTCCCAAATCCCTGCCCAACGCCTTAACGAGACCACCGAGTCAAGTCTAGAGCACTGTTACTTATTCCATAGTTACATTCGTACCAAGAAAATTAATCAAGATACTTAATAAAAAAAGAAAAAAGCCTAATGTGTGTAGCCCACATTTACATCAGTGAAAGAAAAATCACGTGAAAGAGAGGATGATAATCCAGTTAACTTTATTTCAGTGACTTTATTAAAAAGAAGTGAGAATTATGAAGTAATTAATTAAAAGTTTAGAAGGTAGGAGTTTGTAATCAACTCAGTCTACTTCAGTGCCAGATGCTTGATCTGCAGTCATGACCTGCAGATGATTTACACATCAGATGTTTGCCACAGTAGAGTAAAAAAATGAAATACTTCTTACCACACTGCATTGCTCATAATTTTTCTAGCAAAAGGTTGCAATTTCTGCCATTTCTAATCTGACATTTATTCTGCCAAAGTTTAAATTGCATCCTCCAAGCTGTGTTTCCCTTTCAATTTGCAAAAACGTTAAGACATGTTTACCGATGTCCTTGAGAATGCGACAGGCCACAGCCCAGAGTCTCCGGTTCTCTCCGTGTGTCAGGGCGCAGTAACGATGCTGTGGCACCACGCGGGGAAAGGCCAAGTCGGGCTCTCGTTTGTGACGCCAGGGAGATAGAGGCCAGAACAGGGTGCTCAAAAGCACCCAGCTGCCAAGGCCGGGCTACCGGGATGATTAGGAGAATAGAGGACACATCTGCGTGAGATTGCTTGGTTTAACCTGGCGAAATGAGGGCTCGGGGAGAATTGTGTTATGCTTTATTAATACACCCGGTGTGGCTCCCAGGAAGGGAAAACAAGGACACCGGCTAAGGGAGAGCACCTTTACAGGGCTGGACAAATATAACTCTCTCAGCCTATCGGGACAGGCTGAGAGAGTTGGGGGTGTTCAGCCTGGAGAAGAGAAGGCTCCGGGCAGACCTTAGAGCCTCTTCCAGTCCCTAAAGGGGCTCCAGGAAAGCTGGGGAGGGACTCTGGATCAGGGAGTGGAGCCATAGGATGAGGGGGGAATGGTTTTAATCTGCAAGAGGGGAGATTTAGATGAGCTATTGGGAAGAAATTGTTGACTGTGAGGGTGGTGAGACCCTGGCCCAGGTTGCCCAGGGAATCTGTGGCTGCCTCATCCCTGGAGGTGTTCAAGGCCAGGTTGGACGGGGCTTGGAGCAACCTGGTCTGGTGGGAGGTGTCCCTGCCCAGGGCAGGGGGGTGGGACTAGATGATCTTTAAGGTCCCTTCCAACCCAAACCATTCTGTGATTCTGTGATAACTTAGCCATGAGTGAATTTTCATGAGAGATGAGGGGAAGGTGCTGGTCCCCATCACGTTGGGCTGGGCTGGCCAGGGAGAGTGGCCAGGGTGCAGGACAGTGGCTCACATGGGAGTCTGGTGGGGTAGGGATGACCACGAAGACGGTGAGTGAGCGTTATGGCCATGGTCTTCCGAATGACGGGATTAAAGATCTGACACCTCTGTTTGTCTCCTTGAACATGAACAAGGACCCTGGCCATGCTCCTGGTGGCTGCAGCACCGGGATCCGCTGGCACAGTCGGGGTCTAGGGGTGTTTTTTCAAGGCTGTGTTTTGGTCTGTTGTGGATGCACAGCTCAAATAGGTCTGTCTTAGGCTTTGAGGTGTCCGTAACAGGTCTCATTCCCTTTGCCACCCCCTGTCCCCTGTCTCCCCACGATCTCTGCTGTCCTGCCTTACCCCCGCTGCACCCTCTGCCCTCCCCATCCCGCAGGAGCCCAGATCCTGGCTACCTCCACGCTTTCCATCAGTACCAAAATGTGAACATGGGGGAATCGGTGTCACAAAAATTTTCTTACATTATTTACTTGACATCTTAATTTTGATTTTAATCTAGCCCATGCTGGGCACGGTGGGGGCTGCTCCTGGGACAGACCCTGTGATGTGAGACACGGCCCTTGCTCCTGTCCTGCCCTCTGCATCGTTTCATTTCTGTGCGGAAACCGCACTTGACACGCTGTGCATGTAAATAATTCAGTTATCTATGTAAATGCAATTTATAGATTCAGTCAGAAACCACAACCTATGTTTTTTATTTAAACATGTATAATATTTCCAAAGTAATACTCAAGGCACTTTTTCTGTTTAATAAACCTCCTTAATATCCCCTAAATATTAATGTATTGATTTAGTCTTTGCAATGTTTGCGAAGTCTAATTTTTTTTTCCTCAATCGGGCCAAGAGGGAGTTGCATTTGGAGCTAACGAGATAAATCTTACCCAAATTTATTTAAAGTGGGATAAAATAAATATGCAAAAGACTTCAAAAATCATATAACAACCCCTTTCCAGCTAAAACTGACAATCCATTACTCCTTTAAATGGCTAGCACTCGACTCGGATGTCAGTTTTTGTTATAAAATTAACTCACTAGTGCCAGCCACTGTTATCATCTTGTCCCTGCTCGGAACAAGAAGAAAAAGACTTAGAAAAATTGTTCCGGAGGTGGAGGCGGCTGAGTGAGATTTGCTCAGTGACCCCCCAGTTGAGTGAACCACCCGCTCCAGCAATGAGCGTGCTTGGGCTTGCCGTTACCAAGGGCTGCATCCACAATCATTAACGCATCATTAATGACCCACCAGAATGTTTTCTCCAGGATTTGTATTTTTTTATCCATTCATTAAATTCCTCCCACATTCGTACCTCTCACAGCATTCAAATGAGCTGCAGGGGCTCTCTCCCTCTAAAATATGTATGAATGGCTTTTCCCCTTCTTTAAAATGCTTAAATCATGGAAAATGTTTGCATTAGCAGGTGATCTCATTTACAAGGATGTAAATCAGGAATATTTCATCTGAAGTAGAACAGGGCTGTACTAGGCTGAAACTCATAATTCTGCAGTGTTGGAGGTGCTTACAGTCATGGCTGCAACTGGATTTCCATTATAAGCCCGAAATTTCCATCTTCTGAAATCTGCAGGCAAAGGATAATCTACACAAAATAATAGTTTGCTCTCTGGTCTGAAGTATATTAGTTGTTACATTGGAATTAAGTTGAATGAGTAGTTTTGTGACCTGTGAGAGCCTTGCAAAAGGTGTGTCCAGCGGAGTCCCAAGTGTCTTTCAGCAAGTTCTTGAATTATACGGCAGTGCCAGAAACAGAAGTAAGGAGGAAAAAAATAATCATAGAATCATAGACTCATCGAATCACCTAGGTTGGAAGGGACCTTTAAGATCATCGAGTCCAACCATCAACTAACACTGCCAAACCCACCACTGACCCATGTCCCTCAGCACCACGTCTGCCCGGCTTTTAAATACCTCCAGGGATGGCGACTCCACCACTTCCCTGGGCAGCCTGTTCCAGTGCTTGACAACCCTTTCCGTGAAGAAATTTCTCCCAATATCCGTCCTAAACCTCCCCTGGCGCAACCTGAGGCCGTTTCCTCTTGTCCTATCAAGATAAGGGGTAAAGCAAAAAAACCCAGCAGCTTAGGTTAAAGAACATAATAGTCTAACGCAAAGGGCAAAAATGTAGCTTATTTGATTCTAAGCTTTGTGTTCGTTAGGTTAGTTATGTTCTTCATCCCTCCTCTTCTGGAGAGGTGCGTGAGCTTCCTGCTGGGCAGAGCATCGCTCGCCCTTTCTGAAGCGTTGCTCCGGTGAGCTCCCACCCTGCAAACAGGAGACATCCCTCAAATAAAACCAAACCAAACGGTTGGACGTGCTGTGTGAAACCCAAGTTGTAAAAAGAATTATGAACCTTTTTGAAAGGCAGATTTAAAATAAATACTTAGGAGACAAAGCTGATTCAGAATGAGAATTTATCAGAGAGCGAGCTGGTGGCCGTGCCCGCTCTGCACTGTGGGTCTCGTCTGGTTCTTACTGGCATTAAAGAAAATAGAGGTCAAATCTGTTACTTTGCATTGGACTGATCTAAAGTGGGTGATGTGAACAAAAACTGTTGGGCCAGCTTTTATTTTTTTTTATTTTTATTCCTTTTTAATTAAAGTGCAGATAACCTCCATAGCCTTCCACATCTCAGCGAAAAGGCTTTTGCTGAGGAATTTACAATCAGAAGTGTTTGACTTGAAAATGTGGAAATAATTTCGTCGTTAGCAGCACTGGGTCAGGATGGTGGGCAGCCCCAGCACGTGTTTGTAGAGCTGTGGCAGCACAGCCCCTGCCCAAAGCTCCAGCATGGCGCTGGCCACCAGCAGAGAGAAGACGCTGGCCCCGCGGCGGCGTGTGTCTGGGCGTGTTTACGAAGCTATGGGAGCCCATTAGCCGCAAGTCACTCGCAGGAGAACGTGATGTGTGGTTGCATCGTATAATGTGAGAAATTATCGAGGCTGCCAAACCTACTCCTTTTTAAAGATTTTTGTATTTACTAAATGCGTCTTTTTTAAGATGTCCTATCTATTGGATATGCTGCTCCCACTGAACACAACGGCAAAAATCCTGATAGTTTCACTCTGGAAAGAGTCAGCTCTCGTTGCAAGACGCTTGGAAGAGTAACATTGAAATGCTGTTTTTTCCATTGTACGACCTCAGAATTACAATTGTCATTTGAAAATAGAGCGCAGCAATACAGAGATTTTAATTACAGTTGCTTTATCCAAATGCAATTTCATTTGAACAGATCCTCCAAAATGTTATTTTGTAACCATGACAAACTGCAGGTATATTATTTTAAATTGGGCTTATAACACTTTTAAGGGTTTGGTTACAAACGAGTACATGTTCTTCTGACTGCCCGTACTCCGGGCTCTGTTATTCCCTCGCTGGATGCCTCTTCGGTGTCCTGTTGATTCCATGGGGCTGGCCTGAGATAATTATTTTGTTATTCATTGACATCATTTCCACATTGCAAGTGTTTTTGGAACTCTGTACCCTGAGTAAGCAGTATAATATTTTATTGAGCTTTCTGCTGCCTGTCACTGTGATTACTGTGATTTATCTGATTTTTTTTCCATTGGATTTCCTGTTATTTCAGCATCTGTAGTGTTAGACTGTCAGTCATCAGGAGAAAAAAAGGTGTTCCACTTTTAAAAGTTTAATTTTTGCTTGCAGTGATGTTAACAAAGGCAGTTAAATATCCTTGGAGTGTGCTGGAGACCAATCTCTGCAACTCTGTGTTGCAGTGTCATCTTTTTCATCAAATAAGATTTGAAAAAGGTTGTAAAAATTGTCTCACCTGTTGGAGGGTAGATCTAGAACATGCTTATTTTATCTTGCAAAAAGATTTTTAATCTAATTATTTAGTGAAGTCTTACTAAGGAGGTGCAAAACCACTGGTTATCCTCAAATGAATTCCCGGCATTTTTGAAAATTCTTATCTTCCGTTTCTCTAAGATTGAGGAGAAAACACTGTAAAAGTATTTTAGGGTCAAAACCTTGGCACGGTAAGATTTTTAGTAAATTCTTCCTCACACAATTCTAATTAATGCAATTAAAACATGCCATATCAGGAATTCTGTTCATTGTAATCAATGAAAACATAGATCTGTATATGAAAACCATTTCTATAAAAAGAGAATGGAAATAAACTGGAAAATAAAATAAAAGGGCACATCAGACGTCCTGGAGTGGCACAGCCGTGTCCCTTCCTCGCGTCACCGAAAGCAGCACATCTGCCGTGCCGCTGCGTGAAAGACTGAGGTCAGCATCTTGCTTTTAGCCGGATTAGAACTAATAACATCTGACATACTAAATATCCTAGTGGCCTGACCGGCCGCCCTTCCGCCTCCGCATGGTTAGCAGAGAGCCGGCAGCCCTTCCCGAGCCGGCGCAGGAGCCGCGCGGCGTGCCGCACGCTCGCCATCCCGCTGCTCGCTCGGCTGCCACCGATTGTCACTTTGCTTCGGTGTTGGGTGCCCGTCCTGAATAGGGGAACATCCCTGCCTGCTGGCAGGGGAGGGCGGAGATCCACGGACATCCGGGGAGCTGCCGGTCTCAGCTCCGGCACGGGAAAGGTGACTTCACAGAGATGAGTGGAAGGAGCTGGGAAAGCGTTAGAAATACTCATTGATGGGAAGCGTCTTTTTTAAAGAGGTATCGGAACAATGAGATTAGTAGGGAATCTGAGCTGCCGGACCAGCAAGTGCCGTGCAAGCTCCTTGACAAAGCTGAAGGTGAAACGTGTCTTGGGCAAGACACCGTCATTGCGGCCGCGTGCTCATCTCTGAATATTTGTTTTCTGCAGTTATTACAGGGGAAAAGGATCAATGCTTTGAACACGAACATCTACTCATTAAAAATTACTTTTTAGGGCAGCTCTTTTAGACATTAGAGTAATTTCTCAGGGGAAAAAGGGAGACATACCTGTCACAACCTTCTTAAAACTAGAGAGAAGAGCACCACGGAAACTTGAGGACAGAACCAATTCTGTGTGTTTTGTTGTGTGACATGACCTTGCTTGGTTTACACCGAAGACTTTGAGAATTACACATTCCTTTGCTACAATAGTGAAATTCCAAATTATTTTTAAACTGTTTATCTGGCTCCGTTGCAGGTGAACTGTAATTATAAACACTGGAAAGATTGTTCCAAGTATCAGTACAGGCAATTATAAGTATATGAATATAATAAAAAGAAATCTATAAAAACAATAAATATACTCATAACACTTTACCTTTTGAAATTATTAAAAAATAAGTGCAAGTTTTCACAAACACATTGTTGTGTTGAAATGGGAAGTGGAACTAGGACAGTGTCCTGCAAACTGGGAGGGAGCTAGCCCAGCTTCTCTTCTGGTGTTGCTTCTGCATCTTTGTCCAGTTCTTGTGCTCTGGTTTCCTGGAGGTGTGGGGATCGTATTCCCCTGCCTGTAAAGGATAATGCCAGCCTAAATTCACTGATGTCCAAAAAATGCTGTAAAAGTGCTCAAGCTGGAAATGTTTTATGTTACAAGATGACGCATTCTGAGAACAAGTAGAAAAAGTAGAGTGAGTTAACTAAAAATCACGGCCACGTGATGCTTTCCAAGAAAATCTGCTGTGATCAACGTGCAATTCTTAGCCATTTTGTTGCTCGAAGGTTTGAAGCGCTGGGGAAACTGGTTCTGCACGTTGGCAGCGGCTGTTGCCGTGTTCCAGAGGTCCCTGTGCTGGCCGGCACAGCACCCCTGAGGCCGGAGGATGGAGCGGGGCAAAACCCCTTCCCCCCCTGCAGCTCCCACCCCTCTTGCCTCCCACCCCCCCGTTCTGCTTCCCCTTTTTCTATGGCAGACCTGGAGAGGTGGGTTGGAACTGGGCTAAAAATAAAGAAGCCGGCAGAAGTTTCTGCTATGGCAACACTGCTAGAACAACGCCATGCGACAGCAATAATACTGAATTTTTTGCTACTCCACCACCAAGGAGAGGGCAGTTTGCTGCCGGCTGTAGGTTCCCATGCTCCCAGCTCACGGCGCTCCTTGCTGGATGTGGTGGTCTTTCTGAATTTGCTCGCAATTCATTCTGAATTCAGCCTCTTGCACTGCAGTGATCAGAAACCTTGGAAACCTATTCGTACAAGGAATAGTTAATTTATATTAGCTATAGACTAAAATCAATGCATCAACAATAAGTAAATAATGATTGCCCTTTTATAACTGTATTCTTTTTAAACTTAAACTAAATTTGCATAACAATTGCTAAATAGAGAAAAGTATTACCTTCCATTTTACAAGCGGGGACCCTGACAGACTCGGGAGGATAAAATCAGACTTATTTCACGGTCTGAAATTGCCCGTCTGATGTTCAGCAATATGAAAATCCAGCTGGTGAGGCATCAGTGGAGAGAAATAAAACTGGTGGATGGTTTCACCCACGTTTATTTTTAAGTGACGTGTCCATGATCATATAGGAGATAATGGGCAGGAGCAGAAGAGACTTCAGAGTTCCCGTCTGTGTGTCCTGGCTGTCAGTAACGTACGTATGGGGTGCACAGGCACGTACCTGTGGATGGGCATATGCAAGTTCTTTGCTGTATATATTCATCTTAGGGGTCAAACTGTGGCGTAATTCAGATGAAGAAGCTGTACGTGGAGGCTGAATATGGAGAGATATTTCATAGCTTTGCCTTTTCTTACAGCTGGCAGCATTCTGTAATTGCAAAGGAGGGCTAGGTTGGCCGTATAGATCTGTAACTGAGCAACTATTTCTAACTGATAAGATTTGGATCTGGTCACCACTGTCCTTACATTTTTTGAAGGTAATTCTGCACATATGTTAAACTTCGTCTAACGGGTAAAAACTCTGTGCCATAGATCCAACCAGTTGTAAATGTTAATAGTACATACTTAAAAATCCTAAAAACATTGACATTACCATCTAGAATTTTGAAACCTCATTAAGTGTTAGTCTTAGGTGAATAATTAGATAGTAGCATCTGTAAAAATGTGAAATGACACTTGGGCTCTTCAGAAACCTGTTGACAAACCTGTTCTAGATTTTCCTTTCTATGAAATTTAAATAATCGAGCTGTCTTCCTTGAGTAACGGCGCTGTAATAAGTCTCTAACATTTTATTCTTTGGCTGCGTACTTTACTTTGCTTCTCTGCACTCCCACAGAAGTAGAGTTATGTATGCCAATATTTTAAAGGGTGTTGGGGCGAGGAAAAGCACAGGCTGCATACAACAGGAAACTGGGGCTGGGCAACCCGCTGGCTTTTGAGGGAACAGCATCCCTCACTCCCGTGACGGCCTGAGCCACTTCGGGGGATTCCTCCTTCCCGGTTACACGGGGGTTTCGTGGGCACAGACACCTCGAACCCGCCGTGTCAGCGTCGTGCCACCGCTTGTCAAGGGAATACGTTATGTATCGCGTACTCTCCCGCATGCCATGAGCCCGAAGGGGAAAGCCCCGCGCACCTCCCCGAGCCCCGGGTAGATTTGAGCAGGCGAGGGGCAATACGTAGAGAAACTCGGGGGAGCGTGGCTTGCAGTGACCCCAGGGGCAAGCCCGGCTGAAAGGGTCTGCCACCCAAAAATGCAAATTCAAAACATCCTGTAATTTATCCTGTGGCAGTCTGGGTTGTTCAGGTTGCCTTGATGAAGTGTTAGCAAAGCTCTTACTTTTGATGAGTTGGAGTTGCATTAGCAGCGTTCCGTTTTAAACCGCGCTGTGGTTTTACAATACCGTTGGCAGCCTTTTCGTGCGTGCTTTCTTTCAGCAGCACCGAGCCAGATTTTACTGTTTGAACAATATTTATTTATCCCCTCCCACCTCTCCTCCCCGTGGCGGTGGATGCTCTCCCGATGAGAAAGGCCAGCCCATGCGGTGCCAGGGGGGACAGGGACCCGGAGACGGGGACCCGCCTGCCTCCCTCCCTTCCCATGGCCACCCAACGCCACTGGCAGGAGCCCACCAGCGGCCGGGTCCATGTTTGCAATGTCCTGTGTGGTGAACACCCGAGGCCGACGGCTGTGCCAGCCCTGCGTGCCGGCGGGCGTAAATCCTCTAAGAGGCTGTTGGTCTCTGAAGTGTAATGTACAGCTTTTCCACATGGTGTGAACCCAGACATTGGGTCTTACTTTGCTTTCACGCCGATGCTCTGACATAGTCTCACTCTAGAAAAGGGCAAGAAGACAGCAGAAACCCACCAAGCCTCACACCTTGCTGTCCATCTCCTTCTGCTCCCGCTGGACGTTTTTCAAGCCTGTGTTTTTAGTGTTGATTATACAAAAATCGACCCACGTACAGGTCATTTACAGTATTTTCTGGCTTGGGGTAAGGACTGACTGGCCAATAAATGAAAACAAGGTCAGCAGGACAGAAAATGTATTATTTGGCTTCTTTATGATTCATCACTGGGAAAAGATGTTTATTTTCACAGATGAGAGAAGGTGTTGGGAGAAGTCAGTGGGAAAATGTCAGTTCTCATCAGTGGAGGCTAAATTAAGTCCACAGTACCAAATGTCATTATGCGAAACAGGGTGGTTAAATGTAAGTTTAGAGTATCAAAAAAGGAGAGGAAAATCTCTGTCCGATAAAGGGAAATAGTATTAGGCAACCTTTTAAGTTGCTTTTTAACCACGAAAGGAAAGATTTGTATTTGCATGATGAATCTCCATTGCTGGTCCACTGATTCTGTATTTTTGGGACAGCCATTCAGCATGAACATCCCCAAAATGAATGTCCCATTCAAGCATCCAGTCTGCCAGCATTTTTTTATCTGACAGAATAGAAGGAAGGGAAAAAAAGTCCACTCCAGACTGAAATCGCAACTTTAATGGTCTTGGGTTTTTGTTTTGTTGCTCATGTGTAAAAAGAGAGGAATCCGGAGCGCGGGGGTAGGCAGTAAGAGGTGGGGAGTCTTGGGAGAAGCCAAACTGGGGCATGTTAAAATGGTTCTCAGAAGGGGAGTTGAGAGCTAACAGAGAAACAAAGCAGTTCTAATGCAAAAGATTTTTTACACTTTTAGCAGCCAGTTGATGGACATTTTTTAATAAAATAAAAAGCATTTTAAGTGCACAAGCAAGATAGAGGGGACATATTCCTGGTTAATGCCGAAGCATGCATCTTCATGTACAATATGACCTTTGTCACTGAAGGTGTCCCAGGCTGAAGGATAAAGAACTGGTGATCGAAAAGCTAAACACGCAAGCAAATGAAGAAAAATTAAATGAGAAGGAAAATGTAAGGAGCATTTGCCATATGTCTTTTTGCCACTAAGAAATGGTTAAGTATAATAATGAAATATAAAATGGCATTAATGCAGAGCATGTCCTTTTTTTGGTTTTGTTTTAAATGCTGACATTTTTCTGTGTCAGTCTCTTCTCACACTTTTTTTTTTCCTTTGAAGAAGCATCAGTTGTAGGAGTGAAACTAGGCCAAGCACAAGGGAAAAGGAAGTTGGAGTTATAAGCAGAGAGAGTAGTAAACTTTGGAGGACTTTGATAGAATATTTGCACTAAAACGAGCTGTACACTTCATGCTGCATTTCCATATTTAATGTCGGAGAAGCTGATAGCACAGAGAATTTGTTTTGTCTTTTATTTCCTTATATGATGCATAATACTTCAAGCTACATTGCAAGCTGCTGCTTGGCTTCTAGTTCTAGTCTGCTCTGAAGAAATTGTGAAGTGAGCTTGTATACCTGCTTTTAAATTAGACATCCTTGAGAGATGGCATTACTATCCAGAACAGTGCAAAGGACTGTGATTTATATCCTCCGTAGCTAGCTCTGCTTTAGCAAAAGCTGATGCATGAGCTCTTCGCATGCTAGACTATGTCATAAAGCTCACTAAATTATACATAGGCAGAAATATTCTACCTCCAGTGACCAGTCCATTAATAAAAATCCATAAACAGGAAGAGGTGGAAAGATCTCATTAGGAAAACCAGACGAAAGAGTGAAATGCACAAACTTGAAGTACTTTAACAACTGGAGACTCCGTCCGAGAAACTGAATATTCGGTCTAAGAAGAGGGGTTCCCTTTGCCTCAGAAACAGCCGTAGGCTGCACTAGAAAACATGCAGCGGTTTTCTAGAAACACATCAGCTCTCAATCCAGTCTCTTTTATAGTTTACCACCTAAGTGAATATACACACACAAAAAATATTAAATGAAGATGGGACCTTTTTTCCATTCATACCAGGGGCAGTATCTCTAGATATTTATGGAAGAATGTATTTGCAAGAGAATCAATCTGGAAATAAACACATGTATTCACTACACTCTTCCTTGTAAGGTTTTTATATTGAGACAGTCTCTTCTATCACCGATGCCCAAGGGTAATTCCCATCCATAATGAAGCCCATTAGGCTAAAAAAAATTGCCCATGCGACTGAACAAGTGACAAAGAGGACAGTCCATTGCCAAGGATTTTACTGTGTCTGGGTACTGATTCGCTTTGGTATGTCTTCTACTGAGCTAGGGCAAACTTCATCTGCATTGCACAGGTGATTTAATTAAATGAAAAATAAGAATTGTGTATTAGCTCTTTAAATCCCACCCCCAGTGTATGAAGATAAAATTCTTCCCTTTCAATTTATTAGATGGTATATCTTGTCTTGGTTTTATGAACTGGGAACTTGCAGAAGGAAAATATTTTGTACTATGAGTTGTGTTGGATTCATGGTTATGGGAGAATTACCAAGAATGAACAAGCAGGGGGATGGATTTATTAAAGAAGTTCCTTCTCATATATTGTCTTCTTTTTGGAATCCTCTACAGCTTAATTTTGATTTTATAGCTTAAGAGAGGGTAAGAGAGGATGATGACAAGATCCAATATTCGCAAGCAGCAAAATCCACCAGTTGGAAAGAGCAAAATCAAATGCATGTTTTTAAAAAGAACTCATAGTGCTAATTTAGGAAAACTTTGGGAAAGGGCTGAGAGCAACCGAAAAGTAAAGTCGCAGATTCATACTGTACTATTGAATTGTAAGAAATTTGAAAGAAAGCTTTAAAGGATATAGATTAAATGTTTCCTGCCTGGAAAAATCTCCATTTGAAAAAATTCATCTTTGATCGTACAGCTTTCATAAAGATGTAAAGAAAACTTTTTCAGTTGTTTTATATCAAAAGACTCTAGAACAGCAAATGCAGAGGTTACCTAACCTGAAACATCTGGCAAGAATGCAGGGGCACGTTCTCTATAGGGGAAAGAAAGATGCTGCTGTTCCCCACTTTAGCACGTGAAATATCTTCATACTGAGGTTTAATTTAGGAGGCTTTAGTTTTCTAAATTGGGCCTTCAGCCCCGAGCATCCCCCTCCTCTCTGGGCTGCACACGCCCACCCCCTGCCTCTCCCCCGTGTCGGCTGCTGGGATCCCTTCATCATCCTCGCGGCCCTGAACTTGGGTTATTCTGTAGTCACTTACCTGGATATAT
The DNA here is from genome assembly GCA_008921705.1 of Burhinus oedicnemus. NCBI lineage: Eukaryota > Metazoa > Chordata > Aves > Charadriiformes > Burhinidae > Burhinus > Burhinus oedicnemus. Next base: position 624,223 of record VFFE01009081.1, on the reverse strand, counting down.
CTGAATAGCAGTTGTACGAATAGTGAATTATTTCAGGGAAATGTCTCATAGTTTGGGCATGTCTCAGGAGCCATTAGATGTAGAATAACAGCCAGAATGTCTTATTTCTGGTGACCGACCTGGCGTCATCGAATAGCTGCAAATTTGATCTGGAAATTGCCCACATGTGGTATATGAAGCAATAATTACACTATCATTAACAAGTTGTGAAAAACACTTCAGTGGTGACTGAAAATATGATTTAATTTGAAATCCCTTAACAGACAGAACAAAGGAAAAAAAATTGTAATGTGTAACTACGTATTCACAGGTGTTAATACTTTCATTTCATTATATCCCATCCAGTAGGCATGAGCAACCAGGACCTACCAAGTGGGGCTCAGTCAGGAGTCACTGCTCTTCAGTAAGCGAGTTCATCAGTGGTTTATTAATATCACTAGACTAGACTCAATTAGCCCTTGTTTTGTAAGTAAAACTGAAAAAATTAATCACCCAAGCATTTTTTTATTTTGATGGTGCAGCTTTAAGCAACTCTTGGAGCCATTCTAGAATGATGCTTCTCTCTTTGGTTTTGGAAAAACACAACGTTTATGGTAAAGGGTAATCCAAATTGTTCTTCTCTTTTCTATTTGATAATTACGGTGACGATTCAGATTTTTAGGATTCATTAACTAAGAAAATACTTTTGGGTTTCCTGCCGGGAGAGGTGGTCGTGTTGAAGGCCAGGATGTCTCAGTCTTCACCTGGTGCAAGGTGTTGGATCCGGTTTGCGAAGACATAAACTATCTCACCCAAGGAACGGAGTGAATGAATTTCAGAATAGCTCAACGAGCCCCAAACATCACCACACTCCAACACAGCTGCAGACCCACAGGATAAACTCCATGAGAATACTGTTTGTAGCAAACAGTAAATCAAAGCCCTCTTTGAGGCAATTAGCAAAATCAGAGCATCCTTTGAAGCAAACAGGCAGGAAAATGCTGTTCTTGCACTGATTTTTCAAATGCTTAATTCCATAACTTTCTTCAGGGTTTGCAGCTTGTTCAAAGGCAGCAGAACTGAGTCTCCAACACAACAGGGAGTTTAGAGAGAAGGTGCTGGTTTGGGTTTTTCTGTGAACTGTTCACCCAGCCACACAAGCATATTTTCAGTAACAGCAGCGATGAATTAGCGCTATTAAAATAACGCCCACTTACGCGCAAGTTGTAATTGCAGCCAGGTGCCCTTTTGGATTTGCGGCTTACCTCCAGCGAGGAGTGAGGATGATGACAAGTGGAAGTCACCATGGGGAGCGGGGAGGAACTGCCAACCGGGAATAAAGGGGGGAAAGGCGGAAGGATAAAACACATTCACCTCTCAGCACTTTGGTAGAAATTTGTGATTTTCACAGGGTTTATGTGCACATCAGACAATGCTCAGGATTTGAATATACCTAAGGATGTTATCTTCCTGTATCCTGGGTGACTAAGAGCTATGTTGTTTCCTTTCAAGAACAAGCCATATAACACTAACTGTGCGTTTATAGGAACAGACCTTTCACAGGAACGCTCTGAAGAGTTTCCTTGAAGGAACCATATAATGAAAACTGTATGACTTAAATTACCGGAGCTGTATTTCCTGCATTTTATAATTTATGAAGCGGTAACAAGGATAATAAATGCGAAAAGATCTTTTGCACCAGACAAGAAAACTCTATAGCAAAATGAAAACCATATAGCACTGATTCTTAATACAGTCCTATAATATGACTCTAACTTCTATTATATCTACTTATCCCAGATCTTTTATCCTAGCTATTCAGATAAAAGCTTCGGAATTTTAGCAAACAATAGCCTAGCCCCATGGGTAAATTTTGAAAACTGTGCTCAAGGAGATGCACATACAAAATCTGTTCATTTACTACAGTTTTTGGCATTCTTTTTTTCCATGTGATGTTTTGAGCATTTATCCCTTCAAGTTAATATGTTCATTTAAAAGAAAAAAATTAAACAAAACCCTCACAGAACTTGAATTTGAGTGGATAAAAAGGCACTTCAGGAGTTAGATAAAACAGGCATATTCCTAAGCTTGTGATTTTCAAACCTGCCTCGAGGCCAACAGTGCTGGAGACATTACAGGGAGACAAAATAAATAGTTAGACTTTTGCTTACTTGTAAGGCTTTATAATACTAAGGGCTAAAGTATAGAGTTGTAAGACAGTTATATTGTCCCTAGCAGATTACTTGTTTTGTTCTCTTTAGCATTCAGAACTGTTCTTATTTTATTTAGACTGAAATTTTAATCATCCCCGCTTTGCATTTAAAATATGATATTAATTCTCCTTCTATCATCTGTAAGAGAAAACTGGAAAATTTCCTTAATAGTTGGCAAATTTGCTTTGTTATGTAAAATAGATCCCTGGCAAAAAAATTATAATTAACGCAACAGCTCCATTATACAATAACAGGGTTGCTTTATAAAAAAAAAATTTTCTGTTTGAAATACTTCAAAGGAAAGACATTGTTTTGTTTTGATAGGGAATTGAATGTAGTTAGCACGCTAAAATATTTTGCCCATAAATATTCCAGAATGTCTCTACGTGACACCAGCAATCGCTGGGTGCGGCGTGCCTCTCCGCTGGTTCCCAAGGAATGCCCCAGGTGTTTTGCAGTTTAAAGGCGTTCGCCATATGTCTCTCTTCAGATGATAACCTCTCTTTAGGTTGAACCATTTGCTGCAGAGACACCTCTGTATCACTAAAATGTAAACAGTGCGTTAAATAATATGGCTGCAATTGCTTCTGCCTCTCCGTCTTCTCTGCTGACTTTTGGAATGCCGGTGAGGAGATGTGTCATTGAATCAGTCCATTCCAGCGAGATGTATTTTCAATAGGGGACCACTGTAGTATTGTCCTCAACAGCTTAGTCTTTTTACTGTGAAAAAGATTGAATAGAATTGAGGAATAGGATCGGTACATAAATATTATAATTAATATTTAATGTAGTAAAATCGGTATCACTATACCATAATTAACATAGATATTCAATGCAAGTCAGTTGAAGAATGCCTACAATTCTAGGTTTACAATAATTGCTCTCGATCATACATATAATCTTTAAGTGCTACTGTCGTTTACTTCCTGACATCGTATTTAACTCAAGCTTCGTAAGGTGCTGATTTTCTTCTAATTCACTGTGGACTGTACAATTGACTTAGACAAATACAGTCTTTTTGCACCGTGACTCAAAAACCAGGATCATTGGAGACTGCAATTTTCAGTTATTTCTAATATCAGACTTGCCCAGCTTATAGAATCTTTATTTAAAATAAAAATGAATATATGTGGTATATATCTTATATCTAACAAGCTTTCCTACCAAAACCAGCTCTGTAGAGTAAATGATTTTAAAAGATGACGTGTCTGTCTCTGGTACGGCACAGGGAGTATTTAAACGATGTTGGTGAAAAGACACAGGTTTGCCCTTCAGCCCAACTGAGAGAGGTGGCAAGGTAAGAGCTAAGCTTGGGGTTCACACAAATATGGTGAAGCCAGGAAGGTTTCACCCATAGACATTTGGTCCTTTTTGTCAAGAATGATGCAGTTTAATTTAAAGCAGTTTCTGAAGTCCTGAGTCAGGGTCAAGGTTTAAAAGCCATCACCTGAAGAGGATCTTACTCATCATTTACTTATCAAATGATATAGCCCGAGGGGTGTATCAGGGATAACAGACCCTTCAATGATACACATCAGCAGATAATTACAATAACTCTTTAGAAATTAGTGTCTTATGCTTTCAGCTTTTCAACTGTCATTTTTTTAAACAGCCTTTTTTTTGAGCTAGACAGGATTCTGCAACCTGGAAAAGAAGCACAGGGGTTTGGGTTAGACTGAAAACAACATTCATGTTTCCCCAAAGAAATTTTATTGTTTTTCATTTCGATCTTCAAAATCAAAACTTTCCTTTGTCGGTTTTATGTGAACTAATTTTTATTTTTTTTTCAAACTTAGAAATTTGACTACTTGTAAAAAAAAATCCATTATTCATCCAGACATCCTGTATGGGTTTCCCAATCTATAATGCAATGTTCAGGTAAGGTTCAAGTGAGATAAAATGTGTCCACGGTGTAAATCCTCAGCCTGCTTTGTGTTCTGACATTGCATATTTTAAATAAAAATGTACAGGGAAGTTAAATTAAAGCAGTAAAATGCATCCAATATAACGTTGTGGTTAAATTCGCAGCAGGGTTCCTTGACTACGTCTGAAGTACGTGGAGGCACGTGGAGTTTGAGAGCCCAAAATGAATAACCCCACAGGTGAACACTGGGTTCGCGTCTCTGCATTCATCCAGGCATGAACCCGTTTTATGAGTCTAATTACGTACAGCAGGCATGTTTATAGGTGTAAGTCTGATTCTAGCAAGCAGATGCAAAAATATTTAATTTTATAATAGAATCGCTGTGATAATTTTTTCCAAGGTGTTTCCACGTGTGCAGGTTTCAAAGGACTCTGGTTTGTGCTTCGCAGTCGTGGTTCAGCCCGTTTGTCGGAGGAGTTGCCCCATTTCTGATCATCTCTCTGAAATGCATCTATTCGGTTGCTCTCATCTGACTCTTCCTTTTAAATTTCCATTTCTAACAGTGACTGAGGCGCTCCGGGAAATGTGTACCCGGCAGATTGCTGCACTTCACCAGTGCTGGAAAGCTCTTGGAGCAACCTCCAGAAACACGCTGCCTGTCGTGTTTTATTGCTTAATTTTCCAGTCTTCTTTAAATCCCGTTCCAGTCATAGTGCATGAGCTATGCTGAATTATTTCCTTCATAACTCTACTTAGAATAGATACACTGAGTCTGTTATGAACAAGAAGTAATTTCTTATTCAAAGTTTCCATTAATTTATGTAAACAAGCAGCTAACTGCCAACTTTCTGTATGGAGATATTCCTCCCTCATCACAAAAGGTGAGATTTTCTTTCCCAGCCGCTGGGGCTCTCGGAAGGAGCTCGTTACACCCCAGCGGCAGCTCAGCAAGCACAATTTGCATTTTACATTAAAAAGGCATAATGCGAGGGGAAGCTACCTCCCTCCCCGTGGTAATATATGGGAAAAGCCACGTGAACTGACGTGGGGAACAACTTAACCACGGGGAAAACGATGAACTTCCCTTCTTAAGACAGCCCAGGTGCTGTTCGGTTTGAAATGCCTTTCCCTCCTCTTTTGTGGTCCAGTATGATGGGAAACAATATCCAGTACGCATTCCTGAGATCTCGTGGAAATTACAGTTTATGTGCTGCATGTTTTTAACTTCTTCTTAAACATATTTTGATTGGCTTTTTTATCTGGGATTTGGGGTTTTTTTTGTTATATAATGTCATAGTAACACGAGAAAAGGTAAATAGTAAAACTATCTGCCTTTCTGTACGTTATGTATTAGTTCCTGTATTTCTTCAAAAATTTTTTTTTTACAATAGTCAGTACTGGCCCTTTTAAAGTCACCTTTTCTGTCTTTCCACTCTTCATCACTGCTGTTAGAAACCAGATCGCTTCATTATTACTTTACATCTCACTCTTCATTTGACTGAGCGAAGCTTTCCCTGGGCCGTCCTCGCTGGCACACGTTGGTGCCTGATCCTCCGTCTCTTAGCACTGACCTCGTCAGTAACAGCGGTATTTACTCATCCAAAGCTTCCTCTGGCCATGACTAGAGACCTTTGTCATTTTGCCATGCACTAATTTGGAAACACCACCCATAATCCCTATCCTGTGGCTAGAAGAACAATCCACTTATGTGGTCTGAGTCTTCATCCCCTGCAAACGTGGCTCCCCCTTGGCGTTCGGGATGAGCCCAGCATCTTCCTGCCACAGCGCTGGGTACCAGCCCGACTTACTGCGTTTGCCACCGGCCAGTACGGCCAGCAGTATCAGAACTTGGCCACGGCATCACACACTCAAAAATCCAATATTGATGTGTTCCTGGGTCCTCACAGGAAGCTATTCGGAGTCCTGGTGAGGTCAACTGGTTTCTTCATGTGCCTCATTTAGCAGAGACCCTTTGTGCCGGGGCAAGGAGCTCAGAACTGTGGTTAACATATTATCTGCTGCTTTAGCCGTGATCCTTTCCTAAATGAGTTTTAAAAATCAATTTGGTCACAAATAAAAAGTTCTCAAACTAATTAATGATTTTATATTATAATCATATCTGCTCCTGAACTGCAGTTGTATGGATAAAACAGCCTTCACTGGTGAAGTGCTTTTAACTCTGTCAGTCTTCAGTATTTCCAGCATGGAGAAATTCATTAACATGGAGTCCCAAACCTAATATTTCACAGGATGCTCTTAATAACCTCTGTTGCTATGCAGTGGAAAGAATAAAAACGACTTTGAGTAAATCCTCAAACCCCACATTGCAAATAGCTGTTTCATCCTGATGGAAATATCTATTGATGATAATGTTTTATCATGAGCCTTTCATATTGCAAAGCCATCTTTCAACAGCTGGAAAAGTCTTGCTATGGCTCATCGTTGATTAAAATTGAAAATTATCATAGCAACCTCCCAACTCTGAAATGTCCTAGCTGTGCAAGGCTTCCTTGGGCATGAGCATCTCCACTGTTAATTTTTATTTTCATAGGAACGGGCATGCTGATGGGTAGGAGAAACAAGAGGTTGGCCCACGCTGTGTTGTTTATCTTTTTCTTGACAAAAGCTGAATGGCAGAGACATGGGTAAACTGAATATCATGAATGGCCACAAGGATTTCATCCTGCACATGCCCGTGATTTCCCTTGAAAATCCCATTGAGCGGGAGGGTTTCCAGGCAGTACTTTCAAGGATGTAGAACGTCAGCAAATATTTTTTGACTGCATGCTTCCATGTGTGTGTCCATATCAATTCCTCCAGCTCCAGTATTATTCTTGCTCCCAGCACACGCCTTCTGGCTCTTCCACACGCCAGCTGCCCTGGGTGACCCTGCTGTGAGCAGGGGTTGGACCAGACCATCTCCAGAGGTCCCCACCAGCCCAGCCCTTCTGAGCTCCTGCTGGCCTGTAATCTCCTCTTAGGCTTTCCTCCTCCTCCCCTACGGGTGCTTCACTGACTCACTACTTCATGAAGATGCTCAGGGGACTGGAGCACCTCTCTTACAAGGAAAGGCTGAGACCTGTGTCTGTTCAGCCTGGAAAGGGGATCTTCAAGGTCAGGTTGGATGAGGCTTTGAGCAACCTGGTCTAGTAGGAGGTGTCCTTGCCCATGGCAGGGGGGTTGGAATTAGATGATCTTTAAGGTCCCTTCCAACCTAAATCATTCTATCTTTCTGTGATTCTATGATCTCATCAATGTTTATCAATATCTAAAGGGCGGATGGGGCCAGACTCTTTTCAGTGGTGCCCAGCAACAGGACAAGGGGCAACGGGCACAAACCAGAACACAGGAAGTTCCATCTGAACATGAGGAGGAACTTCTTTCTTTGAGGATGGCAGAGCACTGGCAGAGGCTGCCCAGAGAGGTGGTGGAGTCTCCTGCTCTGGAGATCTTCAAAACCTGCCTGGATGCCATCCTGTCCAACCTGCTCTGGATGAACTTGCTTTGGCAGGGGGGTTGGACTAGATGATCTCTGAAGGTCCCTTCCAACCCTTGCCATTCTGTGACTCTGTGACTCCTGCTAGCATCCCTTACTCTCCCTGGGTACCCGCAGGCTCCGTTACAGTGTCCAGAGCAGCACCCAGGGCAGACACATGCTGATCGTGCAGCAGAGCACGGAGTGCATGACCCAGGCTCCTGCTGGTCACCTCGTGAGAGTCCCACGTGAGGTCTTCATATGTTCCTTTGTTGAACGTTGAGTACTTGCTCCAGTGCCAGCCTGAGCGGTGCCTCCGACATCACTCGCCTGCGCAGTGTAAACTCACAGCGGGCGTTTGACACTGATGGGCACGCAGTGAATTTTGAGCAGCACAACCACACTGCTGGAGACGAGCGTCAAGCTGGTAATGGCAAGGGTAATTTAAGATTGTTTCCAATTTCCCATCTCTTCTGAGTCAGGTTTATTTATTTCTGAGCCTGGGTGAATCAGGTACACGGTAGTTGGAGAGCTGTGTCGGCACACCTCCCAAAACCATATGTGCCTTCCCTTCCGCCTGTGACAAAAAGTTAGCTTGAAAAAACACAAGCAAACAAACCAACCAACCTGCTTTCCCAGTTCTCAAATCTGTGTTAAGCCCCAAGCTGGGGTTATTTCCAGGGACAGCAGATCGGTGTGCCTGGCTGGGTCTGTCCGGGCATCCCAAACGGCTCTCAGGGCTTTTCTTGTGGCTCTCCCCTTCCAGAAGCACGCCGATCTCCCCAGGGAAATACTGCCAAATAGGGAAGCACAGGACATCTGTGGAGTTCAGCCATTTCTACTGATGCTTCTGCCATTCTGCCACTGGGCCTTCTCCCCAAGGGAAACCAGCGTTGCCTTCATTGTTAGCTACGCCAACAGAATATGCTTAGTCTTTTTCAACTTTGAAGTACTATAAATTAATCTAGCTGCTCATTCACACTGAGAAATGGTTATTTATTTATGAGTCTGGTATGTCACATAGTTACCCAGCATGGACAAGCCACTGCTGTAATTTTAACCTCGGATGGAAAGTGGTGCTCTGTATTATCAAAGCAAAGTCGTTAGCTGGATGTTGAAATCCTAATTAAACAGGATTTTGAGCACTCAGCTCTGGAAGTCCATATTAACTGGAGTAAGCCGCCTACTTTGAATGGTTGTGATCCTTGTGATACTTTTGTATAGTCGGAAAGATTTGATTTATTTGTTGTTATTGGAGTCTTTAATAATCAGTGCAATTTATAGAGACAAGTGCATAGAATCCTTTTACATTTTTCATTTTTATTGATTTCTGTAAGCAGAGACATTCAGGGTGGTAATCGTGTATTGTAACGAAGTGCATATGTCACTGTAACGGTGGAAACAGAAATTGAATCTATTGCTGTGATTCCATGGCTGAAATTATGGTAAAATTTTCACTTGGACCTTTCTTAGTCAGTTTAAATACCCTAATAGGGAACTGGCGTTCATTTGGCACTCAAATACTTGCTGGCCCAGGGGTTACGCTTGAGGCAATACTGTAGGACTTCAAAACACTATAAATTCCATTATTAGGACAATGCTGTGTTGAAAGTGCTGCTTCTGTTAGTGAAAAGGGACAGGGTGATCCTGTCGTCGTCTCAAGGTTATGCCGGGCTGAGCATGTTGGTAAAGCAGAAAAACTCACTGCATTTTTCTCAGAAGAAATCTAGTGTATAGGTAACACAGCAAAGCGTGCGAGGCTCAGTACGTGAATACTTGAGAACCACAAATGTCGTATACAGCAGTTCTGTAACAGTTTCCGAAATAAAACCTCACCTACCTCCGTTTAGGTGGGACAAACGCTGGTGGTGTTGGCTGAAGCCTTTAAGTTCATTTGGAGTTGGAGCAGTTCGAGCTATAGGGTCAGGACGTCTATTTGTTGTCGGTATTGTTTTCCAAAGCCACATCAAAATAATATTAAAGTTGCAAAGTTAGCAACCTGGAGCAAACTTATTTTTCCCTTTTTCCGCTTAAATGTCAACATAGTCTCAAACCCCACGGTGAGGACGGGTGCTCCCAGCGCTGCTGGCAGCAGGAGCCCGCGCGCCACCGTACGGTCCTGCCTGGCCTCCGCTGCAGCAGCTGGACACGGAAATTCTGTTAGAAAACGCCGCCTGCGCTGCCTCTGGTCAGGTATCCAAAACTGTCGGGCAGGTAACAGTTTGGTTTTAATTTGGTGTTAACTGTCTGTAAAATGTGAATATTAATAATCCCATTAATCCCCGTTAATACCAATGCTTCCCGTGTCATTGGAACGTCATGAGGATTAAATCATACCGCTCGCCGCACATTTGTGTGCGATGGGGGCAGTTCTGCAGAGACTCGAGAGAAGAAATTAATAATGTGGAAAGCAATTCCAAGTTTAAATGTTAGATAATCATTACTAATTTCTAGGCTACGTAGTGAGAACAAAAACAAACACCTGCCAACTGACTTAATTCAGGGAAGAAGCCTCTATTCATGTGAATTGAGTCAATTCATTCGAAACTTGCTCAGTATATATTCGCATTCAGTATCACTAGAGAACCGTTTTCCTGGGTAAAAATAGTGTGTAATTGGGTAATGAGAGGCATCCCTTGGTGTACAGAAACAGGCGATTGCGTTAGGATGGTACTCGGGATCAAACCTGTCCCAGAGCTGCAGGAAGAAACGTGTCTGCGTGAGCACGATGCTTGGACGGGGCACAGGGCACTTGGGGGTCACCTCCCTGGTGGGTCTCCCATCCTTCCTCTGACACTCCTGCGGTGATGCATCCTCCTCCTCCTCCTCCTATCCATGGAGACTGGAGCCTGAAGGAACGCAGATGTTTCCCTCACTGGTTCATGGGTGCAGAGACCAGACCTCCCTCTGGCCCACCTCCGTCAGGGAGCTGGAGAGCATTACTCGTCTGGAGGGGGAGCCAAAATAGGGAAAGATCAAATTCAATGCTGAGATGCATCACACAAGCCAGTATAATCACAAACTGGCACCATTCATCCTCAAACTTCTCAAAGTGGGCTCTGAACCCTGACAAATTGTTTGGGAAAACTGGGGGGAGATGAAACCTAGTACTTAGTTTTCAAAAAGCAATCTACAGAAGATCCCAGAAAATATAAAAAAATGAGCTTAACTTCTGACCTGAAAAAAGTCTGGAATTAACTCATTTAAAAAAGGGAATCTCATAAACAATCAAGTGGCATTAGATGATAAACGAGTAACATTAATTTTTAAAGCAGGCATTATGAAAGACCGCTCTAATTTCCTTCTCTGAGAAGGTAACTCGCTTCCCAGGAAAGGTCAGGCAGCAGATGGGAATCACATCTTGACGTTAGAGTGATGTTCACACAGTCAGTCCTGGCTTTCTCTTCCAAAAATTAAGGAAAGACAGCCCAGATCAAATGGCTGTAAGGTGGGTACACAGCTTGTTAAAAATAATACTGAAGGAATGATTGTCAATAATTCACTGTCTAGCAGGAAGGATCTATCAAATGGGTCTGTCCTGATTCCAGAAGGATTTAATATGGATTTCAATAGATGAATTAGGTGATATACTAGAGAATACATCTATATAATCTGCAGGTGACATCAAAGTGCAAGTACTTGGGACAACAGGCTTCACATTCAAAATGATGGATTTCAGAAATGGTCTGGAATCAATAAGATGAAATTCAATAAGGACAGTGCAAGACAGCGGTCGTAGGGAGAAATCAAATACACAAATGAGTGAAAACTACATAAGCAGCAGTGCTTCCAAAGAGTTATAGTGGGCCATTTCCAGTCCAGGTTCTGCATCTCCAGATGACATCTGCCCTTTTCCTGCAGTATTTATGCTGTTGTCTCCCATGATGGTGGATACTGGTGTTTGTTATGACCAGGTGAGGTGTCCCAGCTCTGCGAGCAGTGGAATTCGGCTGCTTCGATGTGGAAATCACATCGGCAGCGGGTCCTGAGGGGTGACAGGGGTGTCGTGGTCCTTCCCGCAGGGCTCTCCGGTGTGGAGGGGGATGTAGATGAAGGGAAAGGGGAGATGATGCCGTCCAAGTGGGTGGCTGTGGACGCAGTCGAACTGCACGTTCACGTCGTGACGGGCAAGAGTGGACACATACTGGGGAGTGAAGGACAATGAATTGCTTCTCAGGTACTTAAAATGCAAAGTAAGCAGAGACATATGGTTGGGATTCAAAGAAGGGGGAGTGATGCAGTCAGAGAACTGTCAAGGGAAATTATTTTAATAACTATATTGGGAATACAATGTAAATCTGTCATCCAGCCTTACTTGAGAAAAATCAAACCCGTAAAATTCTCCAAAAGAAAAAGTGCACGGTTACAAGAAAGCATCCTGAATCATTACAGATCTTTTATATACTTCATGTGATAGCAAGAGTGGCAACAAGTATATTGTTTATCTGCCAAAAACTTCAAATATTCTCATTTTGCCTGTAAGGATTACTGATGGTGTTTACCTCTAATTTTCTATTCTATAATTTTTTTTCTTGGTACTTAGTATGTCGCGCAAAATATTTTAGTGAAAAGCTCTATGCCCACCCATGTTTTAATTCATCTTTAAAATCTCTGCATACCCAATTTCCGCATTTTACCTGTTTCTCGCCTCTCTGTGTCCCCTCTAAGTGTTTTTATACAGACATACAGAAATGCGCACAGCCACCTTGGCAGCCCACAGCCTGCGCACCCCGAAGGAGCCGCCCCCCCGTTTCCCTGAGACGGGGCACAGCTGGTGCTTTGTCTGCGGCGATACGGAATGGGAAATCCAAGTTTGCTCTGAATTGTTACATTACACTGCTTTTCTGGCTTGACCAAACCATGATTTTCTCTCTGTTGGTTTTAAATTGAACCTTGTAGTATTTAGCTTGTTGTCGGAAAAGAAGAGAGGAATAGTGGTGTTTTAAGGGAATAGTATGTGTACGTCCTCATATAATAACTAGTAACTTATTGACACCTTCTGGAGAAATGAGGACGGTGTAGCTTATATCTAATGGCATAGGAAGAAAGAAAGGATTTAGAGTAATTTTGGCAGTCTGTAACAACTAGGAAACAGGCTGCTTATAGATAACACGTTAAGCCATCACACCTTGCACTTTACTTAGAGGGAAGGGACCAGAGAGACACAGAGAGAGGTCTTCAGAAATTTCCCATGGAGCATGAGATTTCTGGAGTGTTCTGGCTGTTTTATACAAATTTATTCAGACTGGATTTTAACTGACAAGTGTATATCCTGTTCCACCCAGTTGTTCCTTTCTTACCCTATGTAAACAATTTTCTTCTTGTCTTCTTTTAGCGATCATTCCCCTGAAATGCTGGCATATAAAATTAATACAGGGGAGTCATGTTTTTTAACTAGATTGAATGTTGTATTATTTAGACCCTTGACCATTTTCATATTTTTAATCAGTCTTCTTTTATGGGGTACCTATTTTCTGTAACAATCTACCACTCAAATCACATTATATTCCAGGTGTGGATATACTAAATGTTTGAAATGACTAAATTGGAAAGGGTCTTCAAGAATAACCTTTGTGTATAATCTTTAGTTACATTTTTAATGAATTGGAATAACTTCATTAATCAAACAATACCACTGCTACCGCACATAGGACTTTTGCATTGATTATCTGAGATAATGCTTCCCAGAATCCCTCCTAAGATTGTATTTAGCTCTTACACTGAAGCGGTTGCAGAGGCATGACATGAGTCTCCAGTGCCGGACAGAGGCTTGGGGTTCTTGGGACTTGCGGGAGGACCTGAAGCAGAGAAGAATCCCTCTTAGAATCAAAATGAAGAGTAAATTTGGCATAATTTTCCTAGGAAATAATTAAATAAATCACACATTTAGCAGTCTGTAAGATGCACAGAAAGAATCCCTGATTTTTCAGAGTACTTTCGTCTCAGTGTGTGCTAAATTAGCTTAAACAATGCAACTAAAATAGGATATCGTCTGTGGCTCAGACCTTTTACTTAGACAGCAATCAGTCACCAACTGGGAAAAGTTTAGTTTTAGCCAGTAGGTTATTGCTTCTTTTTTTTTTTTTTCTTTTTTTTTTTTTACATTTACATGATTAAATCTTTAGCAGCACTTTGATTGAAGAACGTTGCTTACTGAAAGTAGTTTGTGATACATCTGAAAGCTTTTCCAAATAAAATCATTCTTTTTCTATGCAGAGTCCTGGTGTACTCTGACAACCTCTGTTTTGGCTGAGGGCTTCTCTCAGAAGCTAGAGAGCGTCCCCGTCCCACTCGCACCTGCACAAGGCACACGTGTACGCCGGTTTATGGGACATGATTGCTTCGAGGACTTTATGGCTTGTAGAAATATGTTTTTCTCATTTCCTTTTATTTCAGTTTTTCATACCAGAAAGATGTAACACTGCATCGTCCCATTACAGTGCTATTAGTAGCAGGAATCAGTCAGGGTTTTTTTGTAAATCAAGTGATTTGCTTTTCATTTTAACCAATTTCAGTTGTGCTTAAAAAAGTTAAGAAGAATAATTAGATAGTCAATGAAAAAACACCTAATTACTCTTAGCTTGCTGAAATTGTGGTTAAAAAAAAAACCAAACCCAGATGTGCTGGAGTTAGAGGAAGATGTTTTCAGCCAAAATGAGCGTCGCTGGTGCAGTTGCGAGAAAACCGAACCAGCCTTCGGCAGAGGCTGCGGGCGGCCGTGGTGGGTTGGAGCCAGCATCCCAGCGGTTCCGCTGCTCTTCCCCAGCCTGGACGGGGCTTGTCCTTCAGCATCGCCAGGCAGCCTTCCTTTCTCCAGCGAGGCCGGGATGGGGCTGCCCCTGGCCATGCTTCCCATCGCCGGAAACCAATGACCCATCAAAGCGGGGGTGTGCTCTTTGGGCACCCGGTGATCTGGCGACGTCAATGCGCCAGGGAATGGCTTTCCACTTAAGAGAAAAAGATGGAAAGCTTTAAAAGAAAAATAAAATATTGCTAGGGTTTTGGTTCAGTAAGGTTTTTTCTGATTTAAAACTAGATTTTTGCAAATCAATTAACAGAAATGGCGATTTTATTTTCTACATTTCTTCTGCTTTACAAAGCATCAAACTGCTGATAACAAATCCATCTCGAGGCAAAGAGTATGGCTTTTCTATTTCTGTATTTTCTCAGTGATAAATTGAGTACAGTAATGAAAAAATGTAGGAGAGTGATGAAAGGGCTGCAGAGAGAACAAGTGCTCGTCCTTTCCCTTCTCTCTGCATTTACCGAGTGAACAATATGAGTCACAGAAAATAGGGAAAATCTATGGCATCAGAAATTGAAGAATGATTATCTGCAGAGAGTCTGCTTCTTCATTGATGGAAAAATGGTTGCATGACAAAATAACTGCGGGTAAGAGTTGAAGATCCTTCGATTTGCTTGGAAAAAAGAAAGCTGTCATGTTCGTCTTTCAAAGAACTTTCAGCATCATAACAAATTTTGCCCATCAGCCTTCATTCAGAGCGCATCCTTCCCGCTCCGCAGAGCAGGCTCTGGTGGGGCGGTGAGACTCGGGGGCTGTCGGCTGCCTCCCCCCTGCGGCAGCGCTGGGGTTCAGGCCAAGGTCCGTGTTCCGGAACCACCACGCCTGGAGGCACATCTCCATCCTTCCCCGCAGAAGTGGTGGTTTGTTCCCAGTTTGGGGCCAAACTTTCTCGTATGTGCTATATACACCAGTTTGCTGAGCTGTTTTACTTGCGGCCTTTGAAGAACACGGGTGGAACATAAGCAGCGGAGCTGTTAGCATAACAGTGTAAAAACGGTCCCTGAAAATCAGTGTTTAATAATGGAAAAAAATCCACCTGGTATTTTAGCCTAATTTCTGTTAAACTTTCTAAATTTTACTTAAAATATTTATGAAAAAAACTTTCAATTAAGGTAGTTAAATGTTTGGATATTCTAAGCGAAAATGAATCACAGTGATAAAACTGGTACATAGGTGGTAAAATTTTCTTACTCTTTTATTCTGAATAATTTTAGTTAAAAAATTAGCCCTTTTGTAATGGCTTCCATTGCTTGGTGTTTTATGCAGCAATACTCTCTGAATTTATGAATTTATTCCAATGCACACGTTCTGAATGGTTTCTTGGCATTTGAAGTCAGGCTGGGTACCAGCCCTCCAAGCGGTGGAGGCAGCACTCGTGCCGCCCACCTCTGCTCTCCTCCAGCTCCCCCTGCACTGGGGCCGCTGCCCACAAAACCCGGGTGAGAGTCGGAACCTTCAAGCAGCAGCGTGTGGTGAGCACGTAGCCGAAAGCCACAACGTAGTTTTGGTCTAGTGATGCAGGGAAAACTCCTTCCTTCGATGGATCAACAGCAAAATTCCCACTGACTTCAGCAAATCTCTCTTAAGTATAAATTCACTTTTTGCTCAATTCCCGTATTCAAGGCATGGCTCATTTTGAGTTGATTTTGACGAACTCGAATAGATTTACTTATTTGAGTTATTGCTGCTGAAGATAAATAAACTATTTTAATGGGACCCTCCCAGAGTCCGAGGACTGTCGGTGCAGTCTGCCGTCGTTAGCAGCTGGGCAGGTAACGAGGCAGCAGGAGGGACGGCACCCATGGAGGTGCCACTGTGGACATCTTTCCAAGTCTGTCATGCTTTCATAAGCTTGTACTGAGGTTAAAACAGATCGTTACCTTTGAGAAGTGACACTGCCACCAGTAGAGCAGGTAAAGGCCAGTATTTCTCTGCTGAAACAAATGATTTTGGAAAAATCTTGTAGATGTAAATCCAGCTGTGCCAGCCTTTAACCAGCCAGCGTCCGCTTCCAGGAAACCCTCCTGCCTCTGTGACTCCAGGGTGCTGTTGGTAGAAACACAATAGATACAACAGGTAGAATTCTTGCTTACACGTTTTTTGTTTGATTTTTCCTTGCAGTTCTGCATTAGCATGTTCCTGCGGCAATGAGAGTCTTTTTTCTATAATTTAAGACTGATATTCAGGTTGGTCTAAAATAAATTGATCGCTGATAACAGATAACACGTGATAATAAATCTCTAGTTAAAACATAAAGGATATTACATTAGTTTATACAAATTATGGTTATACTGCTAATGATAGGTAAGAGGAAAGAGATTAATCAAAAACTCACAAAAGTACTACTTTTATGAGTTTTTCCTCATGCTTTAGCATTGACATGAATTGGAAATAAATGATGAATCAAGATACAGTCATTTTTCTTCGCAGCCCACCCATAATTTATTTTATCAGAACAAGTGTGCCAATGCTTCTTCTGCATACAAGACAAAGTGTGTTTAATAAGCGAGAGGTGGGGACCTTTAGGCAATGCTCTTCAATCAAACTGCTGTTAAGGAACTAATCATGTAAATGCAAAAAGAGAAAAAAAAAATATTCTTAGTTGTCCCAGTTGGTGACTGATTGCCATGTAAATGAAGATGTGTGCCACTCTAGCACAGGCTGTTATCTGCTTCTTTATATTATTTACTCTACTGATTTAAAAACTGTAGTAACTATTCTCTAAAAATCATATATGTTTTGGGGGTATTTTACAACTCACTAAATATTGAGCTCATGTTATTATTTTATTTTGCTAAACATGAAAAAGTCTGTGGGCTATCATTGTGCAATATTTGATGACGACGAGGGGCCCGCAGCTGGCCAAAAAGCGATGCTAGGTGGAGAGTCGTCTAGATGGTTCCCTGCATTTTCCTGCATTCATAAAGAGCTACATTGGCCGTGGCGGGTGCAGGGAGGGAGGGAGGCGCTTGGACTTCCCACGTTATTCCTGCTGCAGGCAGCGAGCCAGCACTGCCACCTTCCGAGACCATCCCATGGTCTCAGGTCACGACCGGTGCCAGGTCTAATAATCCGTGAGCTGCCCTCGGAGTGACACCAAAAACGCCTGCCTGAAATGCTCCAGGGAATGCAAACTCTTTCTCTTCCTCCCATGAACTCCTTCCGGCAGCCCTGAGGAGGTGAGATGCCATGGGTCAAGACTGGCACAGCAGTAGACATCGGCGATTAGGAGCGGTAAAATGTTGCTGGGCATGTGGGCAATTAACTGCTTCCATAGATGAATATGGCTTGAAAATTCTGAACTTTTATTTTTATGTAACTTGCAATTTCCACTTATCCTGGCTTTCAAGGAATTTCCTTCCCAAAGAAAAAAAACTTTGCCCTTGCCTCAAGCTGGGAATTTAGGATGGGGCTTAGAATCATAGAACCATAGAATGGTTTAGGTTGGAAGGGACCTTGAAGATCATCTAGTTCCACCCCCCCTGCCATGGGCAGGGACACCTCCCATGGACCTGGTTGCTCAAAGCCCCGTCCAACCTGGCCATGAAGGGTTTCTTCTCTGAAACCCAGACCCGTTCCAATGCAGCAATTTAAATTTTGTTTTAAACTCAGCAAACTGCATACAAATTTAAGTCTTTGCTGTTGATTTACTCTTGCTTATCCACTCCTGCTTGATGAGAATATCAGCTGGACCTTGGCAAGACTCCCATGACAATCTTAGGATGCCCCCAAGCTCTCTCCTCCCCAGGCTGGGCAGCCCCCAGCTCTCCCAGCCTCTCCTCAGAGGTGAGATGTTCCAGGTCCTTCATCGCCTTTGTGGGCCTCACCTGGACTCTCTCCACTCCCTCCAGGCTTCTCTTTCCAGGGGGGCCAGCCCTGGAGCCAGCACTCACCAGGGCTGAGCAGAGGAGGCTGTAATAATATTTCTTGTGTGGCAACTCTAATGCATTCTGGCAAAAAAAAAAAAAAAAAAAAA